>BQKN01000967.1:703187-740568 GCA_022839385.1 Asparagus kiusianus
TAGTGTTAACGTGACAAGTTTGTGGACCTATCGCTCTATTGAAAAGAGTCGACAAGTTGATTTTGTCAGAGGTGTAATGTTAACGTGACAAGAAGGATGTTGTGATCGGAGCAACTTTGTGGACTTATCATCCTATTGAAGAGGATTGATAATTGGATTTTGTCAGAGCTGTAATGTTAACGTGACAAATTGGGAGTGATGCAAGCTGCATTCATACTCTGTGGGAGTAATGATCGTCAGAAGTGTAATGTTAACTCGACGATGCGAAAGATTCGTTACTCTTAATCCAGTAGATTCCAAGTAACCAACCCCCAGTCTTGATTAAGACTTAACGGGGGAATAAAAAGAGGTAGACAAGGCACGTCGCCTAGTGAGGCACCATCCATGTAGTCGGAATAGAGGCACATCACCTGGTAGGCCATTATCTGATAAGTTTGACTATCAGAGGTAACTGTTAACATGATAGTTTTGTAGACCTGTCATCCTATTAAAGAAGATTAGCAAGGTGATGGACTATCAGAGGTAATTGTTAACGTGATAGTTTCATGAAATTTCGTGGTTGATAGAGGTAGTTTATTAAACGTGTCAACTCAGAAATTTTATTATTCATAATCCAATGAACTACAAATAAACCAACCTCCAGTCTTGAACAAGTGCAGGGGGGAAAAGAGTAGACATGGCACATCGCCTAGTGAGCCATTATCTAACGAGTTTGACTATCAGAGGTAACTGTTAACGTGATAGTTGTTAGACCCGCCATCCTACTGGAAAGGATTGACTTCAGCGGCCGTAGTATCTTCCGGTTCTGACTGGGAAGAGTGAGCTTGGTTCAATTGCTCAGGAGAAGATTGGGCTTGGTCCGATTGCTCGGGCTGATCCTGCCTATTTTGTTCTTCAGCTTTGATCCTGGCAATAATCTTTTGAGCCTATTCGCCTTGAGAGATTAGTTGTCTCTAGGAACGGCATTCTGCAACTCCTATTCTAGCTAGGATGTTGGTCTACAGGTTGTGTCGACAGGTCTCCACTAAGGTAGACTGTGTCATACCTGTCGGGCATCGAAGAGCCATGTTTTGAAACCTTTTGACGAAGGCTTTGACGGACTCCCTCTTCTTCTGCTTAGTGGCGAGAAGGGTCTGGATGGAGACTTCTGTATCCTCTTCAAAGAATCTTGACAAGAAAAGTCTCTCTAGATCTGCCCATTTTTGGATACATCCGGAAGGCAGTTTCCTGAACCATTCAAAGGTAACTCCCTTGAGGGTACCAATGAATAATCGAGCCAGTATGGCGTCATTTGATATCACATTTCCAGTCTGTGACTTGAAATAATAGATATGTTGGTTCGGTGATCCCGTGCCGTCAAAAGTTTGTAACGTCGGGACTTCAAATTTTGGAGGATAAGGGGCTGCATCCCATTCAGCAGGATAGGGTCTGACAACTCCCTCGCCTTGGAGCTCGCTTCTGTTAACAATAGCACTGAGGCGGGCTTCCGATTCTTTCATTTTGGCAGATTGGAGATTTTGCTCATTCTCCGTCTCTCTTCCTTCATCAGAGGAAGATTCCAGGTTGTGGGCTTCTTGGTCAGAAGCCGTGTCATCAACCACTTTTCCCTTCCCTTTGCTTGTGTAAGGTCGGGATGAAGACGCTTTTCTTCTCCGGGAAGATTGTTGCCTAGGTGGCGAATCTATCTTCTGAGATTTGGCCTTGTCTGTGACGATTTGAGTCAACAAGGCCATGAGTTCATCGAGGGTCTTCTGCTGTGATTTGAGCATGGCCTCCTGCTCATCAACCCTCTTTGAAAGATCTTCAGAATGTTCTGCCATGTGGGCGAAGCTCTCATGCCCAACGAAAGAGCTTGATGATTAGGACTCCGCAATAGCTGAGTGTTCGTCATCGGAATTGGTTCCTCTGACTAGCCTCTGATAGTTGACAGGGGTAATGGCTCCTGTTCGAGTCCGAGTGCGTTGGTAGATTCTTTCACACTCGTTAGCGATCTCTCTGATGCTTGGAGAATGATCTGCCTCTGACTCGTCAGAACTAGGAGTTGATGATCTCCCTATGCCAACCATGTTAGAAGTGACTCCAAGGTATTCATCCTCTAAAGTCTTCTTCCTGTGAGAATGTCGCTGATTATTGAGCACAATGACGTTCGTCGGTCGGTTAAACATCGACAGCAATTCCCGCAAGTCAGAGACTTGGGATGAACCTCTCACGGTGCGTGAGGTAGAGATGGAACCCCCTGTCCGTTAAAGGATGAGACTGGTTCTTGGAAATCATGAATTGTAAATTCATGTTGATCATTTTGAACACGACGAATCACATCGCGTTCCAAAGAAGGAACACGAGGGTCGTGTTTAGCTTGACTAACGCAAGACCAAAGTCTGCGTCTTGTTGATGAAACGCACCTTTGCCGGTTGCGTTTTTGTTGGTTAACGTAGTTCATAAGTCTGCGTTTTGGATCTTGAACGCACTCCTTAGAGTTGCGTTTTGGTTCTGAAACGCACTCCTGAGAGCTGCGTTCAGTTTGTAGAATGCGGCCCTGAAGGCTGCGTTTTGATTCTGGGACGTACTCTTAAGAGTTGCATTCTGCCAGATCAACGCAGTGTTGAGGTCTGCGTTTAAATGTTGGAACACACTCCTGAGAGTTGCGTTTAGCTTGATCAACGCAGTTTTGAGGTCTGCGTTCTGATGTTGGAACGCGCCTCTGAAGGCTGCGTTCTATCTGGGAAACGCACACCTGAGGGCTGCATTTAGCTTGGCTTATGCAGAGCTCATGTTGAGGCCCGCAAACGCGGAGTTCGCGTTGATTGGAGGATCGGCTTTTTGGAAATTGTGCCGAAGCTAAGTCTTCTCCTTTAGGGAGGGGACTGTATGAACAGTGCAACCCCCAGGGGAGATAGTCTTTAGATGAGTCGGTTACAACTGAAGTTCTAGTCTCCTTAGAAACTTTATGGATCTTGCGCATAGCCTTGGGGCTAAGGGATCCAGAGGAGAGGGCCTCCTCAAACTTGGCTTGATCGAACTGGATGATCAGAGTTTCAACGGTCGTTCCAATGAGCATGACGTCGGATTGCGCCACCACCTCTTCGTCAGAGAAGCTAGTCCCCAGCGGAGTCGCCATCTTTTGTTTGTTGGAAATTTGATGTAAAAAGACAATGAAAGAAAATTTGACTTGTATTCTCTCAAAATCGATTATAATTTGGATTCTGATTACAAAAGAGAGGAGAATGGATTTGGTTCTCCCCTTTGTTTAAAACTGGGTTCTTCACGGTGGCGATGGAGTGCCTCCCTCGAATGCTCGCGTCGAGTTTGCTCTCCGTTGACGATCCAAACGTCTTGATTCACTGGAACGATGTCTTCTCCTCACGATTTGACGCTGTGGAGAACTTGTGTGGCAAGTCTTAAAACTCTGACCGAGTTTAGAAGAACTTACAGGGCAAGTTTGAAACTCTGACCGAGTTGATAACTCTGAACGAGTTTAAAACTCTTCAAAAAGAGTAGGTTTAACCGAAATCGGTTTTTAAGCCAAGGATGAAAGCTCTCTGTTGTTGAACATTGCGGAAGAATGAACGTCGATCTTCCCCACGCTGCCAAGCCGAAGATCTCTCCGCTGCCAGGTCTAAGATCCAAAAGCCCCTTGCCCGAATTCCACTTTTTCGATGAGAAAAATCCGATCCTTTAACTCAATTGAGTTTCTGATATTTATAGGGAGTTACGGGTGGTAACTGCCCCCTTAATCCGCTCCTGAGTGGGGCGGAAATCCCTCAAATCATGGGGAAAAATGGTTCCTGGAACTGTTCCTTTCGTGCTTTGAACGAGTCAAACGCTGAGAAATAGCGTTCAGGGCCCGAACTCTGCGTTTTTAGGCAAAAAACGCAGAGTTAGGCCTATTTTGGTGGCTGAACACACAGGCCGCACAGCGTGATGAACTCTGAGACGCAGAGTTGGGATGTTTTAGTGGCTGAACGCACAGGCCGCACAGCGTGATGAACTCTGAGACGCAGAGTTGAGCTCCGGATTAACTGTGCGTTTCTGTTTGTTGGACGCAGAGTTAGGCTTCGCATAACTGTGCGTTTTTGTTGTTGGACGCAGAGTTAGGCTTCGCATTAACTGTGCGTTTTTGTTGGTTGGATGCAGAGTTGAACTCCGGATTAACTGTGCGTTTTTGTTTGTTGGACGCAGAGTTGAACTCTGCGTTTTAACTCCATAAAATCTGCGTTTTGAGTTTGAAACGCGGGCATGACCTCTGCGTTTTGAATCTTGGATGCAGAGGTGAGCCTCTGGCGGGCTTGGCGAGCTTCAGGCTAAGTCCAATGTTCCGACGAAGTCCGATCTTGCAGACGGACTTCAGAACATAACTTGCTACGAAGAACAGGTCATAATTTTCAAACTGTAAGTCAGAATTGGACGAATTATATATGAAAATCGGCTATCTCGACGAGACGGATCCATCCGAACCGAGCCAAAGGCTTCGGCTCGCTTCCTCCATTTTGCCAAATTCCTTACGGTTTGGGAGATATCTGTGTTCTAATATGAAGAGACCGTCGATTTGTAGTCTCTTTTGCTAGAGCATCGCAAAGATCGTCACCTTGTAACATTCGTCTGGGCTCCTTGATAATATGAGAGTCGTCAGATTGTAACTCCCGATATTGATTGTGAATGCTATTGAACTAGAGTTCTCATCGGTTGTCGTGAAGGTCGTCAGATTGTAACCTTCAGCGATCTATGTGAAAGTCTTCAAATTGTAGCCTTTTGGAAGTCGTCAGATTGTAACTTCCATCATCGGTGTTTGATAGGGGATAAGCTATCTATTGTGATTTTTAGACAGCCTACACACCTGGCCACCGCTTTCACACAAGAAGGGAAGAAACCCTCAAGTGAGATCCCAACCATAAAAATAGAACTACCCTACACTTATATGATGACATTGTTAGTTCTTCACCGGCCTGATATGATGTCAGTACCTGAAGCTGCATACCACTTTCCCTGCTACAAATTCTAGAAGAATGCAAATTGACAGCTAGGTAATGGCATGAAGTGTCCAGGCAGTTCAGAGTCCACAAGTGCTGGGAATTTTTTGTGTGTTTTCCTCAATTTTCTGGAACTTATAATGATATGCTCAAGGATGAGGAAGAGCCGAGAAGAAACATGACAAGTTTGGACATGGGATGTTTTAGGTGGTTGATAAACATCTGTCCTGGTTATTAGGTGTTCAGGGTTAAGAACATTTACAGTATTGAGCCATATTTTCTCTGTAGATTTGCTCGCCAGTTTGGTTATGACCAACTATACATAGACAACCCTAACAAATGGTTGAAGGCCTGTAGAGGTTTGATCGATGGTGCCCGAGCTTGGTTCTGGAGTATCAGCGATTGTACCAATGCCCGATTTGATCTTCCCGTAGTTGTACCTGGTTTATAGATGACCTTTATATACTACAAATGGCTCATAGCTGCTAATGCCACTACCAAGAAGAAAATAATTTTAAAGTTGGAAGCGGAGGCCGCTTCTAGGCTTGCTACCGAAGCAGTTTGGGAAGCCGTTTTACCACATAAGGGGAAAAATCTGTTGGATCCTCAAGTAAAGGAAAATAAATCACTGATTCTAATGATAGTGAAAAAGAACTCTTTACTAATATAGCTAAAACTCTGAGGAGGAGGGTGAAACTGGAAGTGGAGAAGCCGAATGTACCCGGTCTTCCATAGTCTTTCTTTCAAGGGTAAGGTGAGAGCTCCCCTGTGGCTCACAAGACTCGCTATGCAGATTAGCCTAAATTGCTGGGAGCTCCTAAAAAGATGAAGGAGAAGGTCATTTTAACCTATCCTAATCGGATGACGGTTAGATATTTCAACGAGGACGAGGAGGAGAAAAGAGATACAATGCCTCTTATCAGAAAGATACCTCAATCCTTGACTCCTGCTCACGCTCAAGCTCAGTCTTCTCCAAGAGCCGAATTGCACACCAAATATCATTATGAGAGATCTGATACTCTGGGAGAAGCGCGTCCACCAAAAAGGACTAAGAAGGTTGTACACTGACAATGTACTCCTCTATCTGCCTTAGAAGAGGAGTCTGTCACGATGTTCATGCCAACGAACAAGGTAATGACTCATCCTTATTTCTATTTCACTATCTCATTTTTGTTTTAAGATCTGAACTTATTCCGTACTTGGTTTTCATAGGGGATCGAGAAGAAGGGGAAATTCAATTTGACACCGTTTCTCCCGGACTTATGGAAAGCGAGGAGCCCAGCTTCATCCAGCAAATGCACGATGCAATGGATGACGAACCTACTGGCGCTCAAACGTCCTCTCTGACTAAAATCATTCCACTAACTCCCAGCGCAAGTACGAGTATTTCCCTATTCGGAGGGTAATTCCGAGAGATCAGTGAGTCAGAATGCGTACCTCTTCTAATGACCTGTGCACTTTATCTCCTTTTAGTAAAACTAAAGAAAGCAGGTGCAAGTAGTGGAGTTGTCAAACCCATCGTGGCTACTGAAGGTAATGTTGATTTCCATTTTGTGTGGGTTCATATATGTATATATATTAGTATTCATAGTTCAGCCTATTCTATAGATGTCGTGATGAATGAACCAGCCGAAGGGGAGACCACTCACGTTGCTGAGCTCAAGGATTTCAATAAACACAACCTCAATCTTGATCTTTCAGAAGATGACCATCAGTATATCTACGATTTATTATCGGAGAAAACTTCTGATGCGGCTGCAGGACCAACTGCTAGAGTTGGTTCAACTGAAGATGGTTCCTCTGCATGTATGGATTTTATTCTATAATCTCAAATGTCTCTTTATCAGTTAACTTTAAATAATTATATGGAGGTTTTAATTGTAGGACCAGTTGCTAAAACCGATACAACTACCATTATCGGGGTATCTGATCAGTCTGGGGGTCTTGGCTTCTTGCTATTAGCAGGACCCAAGGTCGAGGCTCGATCGTCGATTCCTGAGTTTCAACCTCTTATCCCTTCGGATTCAACGAGGAGAGAAGCTATTGCCACCGCTAAGGCTAGCCCCGTTGCGACAATTATGAGGCCAACTGAAAAAGTTGGTATGTTGATAGTTATTGCATCCGAAACGTCTCCATTTGTTCATGAGGTTGAAAGGATGGAAACAAGTGTAGAACAAAAAACTGATGAAGCCTCGCCTAGAGTTGGTGAGTTTTATCAGTTAGTTGCTTTAAAATTCTGATTAATACTCCAGAGTGCTTATTCCATCTCTTTTTTACTCGCAAAACCTTCATCCCACTAGTCCCAAATTGTTGTAGACTCAGATTCAGCGCCGATGGAGGTTCCAGCTACCCAGCCAGCTGCCATAGAAGGTATGTCAATGATCCTTATCCTATTGTTTTTTGAATTCCAAGCATCAAGTGTATATTTAACCATTCTCTTGAGTGCTTACTTTTCTTTTTATTACAGTGCCTCCTTCATCGCTACTTGAGTCTATCAAAATGTTGATGTCGAACGAAGATTCGGACAGGGATGTTATGTGCTTCGATCTCCATAGCTTCGTCTCTTTCTTAAACATCATGATCGATTGAATTCTTCTCAAGGGGTCATCTTTTGACAACTTTAGGAGATCCCTCGATCGACATGTATTGAGGATTAGAGAAGAAGGATATTCTGACCTGGCTGATTCCATTGAAGCATACTTGGCTCACTTAAAATAGGAAATCGAGTATCTGAGGGAACTTCAGGCTAGCGGTACTTCTTCTTATATAGCTGCTCGAATAGACTTAAGGTTGAAGGCATAGCGTGATTCACAAAAATCAACTAAAACCGAACTTCAAAAATTACGAAGTCGTGTGACCCAGATGAGGGTGAACATCGCCAAGAAAGTTAAAGCTAAGGCTAGTTTGCTTCAAGCTTTGAAATCGCGTCAAGATGAGATAGCTCACCTAGAAAAAGAACTCGAGGAAGCCAAGGACACCCGGAGTATTTTGGAGATTGATTTGGATGAAGTGGAGCGTGCTCAAAAGAATATATTTGACCAGCTGGAACTCTAGGACGAAAAGCTAATTGAGACAGAACAAGAGGTTGTCAAGGCCCAAAATACCAGTGTAGAATCCCTGAAAGCCAGCCTGGCAACAGAGTTTGATCAAGTCTACATAGAAAAACTCTCCAAGCTAGAAGCGCAAATCCGTAGTTATAAGTTGTTTTTAGATTAAAAACATTTCTCTTGTATCGGTACTTCTTTTGTATCTCCTTAAATTTTCCTCATGAATAAAGTGAATTTGTTTTTGCTCATTTGGGTCTTATTATGCTTACTCATTCTTGTTTGGAATGAATAAACATAATACTCATAAGATTTTTGGCAAACCCTCAGCCGTCAACAGATTTAATATGCCTTTATCGATCATCGTTTGAGTCAGGCTAGCATGTAGATTGTCTAAATTCATTCTACACGTGTCACGCACGGCTTCCCAAAGTACCAAGGAATCGAAACATGAACAAGTCCGCGATGTATTAGACTGAGGAGAAAAGTACTAGACCTTCTACTCAATCTAATACGCTAAGCATCAATCAATATAAAGCAAAGGCACAAGTCCTCATCACAGTAGTGAGAGTATAATAAACAACTCAGAACCAAATGATACATATCACAACTAAAATATCATCCCAGACATAATATTCGGGTAAAACATGCCCTGATACAAATCCATCTAACTGAATATTAGAGAGTCATAATAATACATCAACCAATCGAAAATATAAAGTACTGCAAAAGTAAACTAGGATGATAAACTAACTAAAAGAGGTAACTAAGCTTCGACTTGTTCTTCTGCTCCATCTTCAAGGCCTTCGTACGGAGGATCCTCTGGCTCCTGTATGACTCTAAACTAAAGTTGTTCGTCTTCTAAATATGATATACAACCCGAGAGAACAGGAGTACGGCAGCGTGCATGGCACACGGTAAGATCCCACAAGGAAGAATAGAAACGATCGAACGACCAATATAATAACAATAATAATAAATAGAAACATGTTGTTGGAATACTAACAAGTTAGATGCAATCCACCACTAGAGTATAATAATCAGAAGAATCCATAAATCATTCGAGTAACAAGGTCATACAACTAGATGGAATTAATACTTAAAAATCTACAATACGAGACATAGTACGTTGAGCGAAATAATTAAAACAAAAAAACCCTCATGTATATACCATATGTCTCAAATTGTAGATAATTAAACATTAATCTTGATCTATGTATGAAAAGAAATACAACTGGTCCGTATCTCATAAGAATCCATAATCACCTTAAGTAACAAGGTCATATAACTAGTCATTCTATAACAGGTCACTGGTCCACATCTCATACAGAGTCAACACTCATATCATCGGATAACTGACTATTCATAAATCTCATATGTGCATCCAATATCGCTACACGAATCGGTCAGAGGACTACACACAATCCAATTCCAGCCTGGTCCGAACTCAAGTAGGACTCGAGTGACTACACAAATTCACTGACCAAAGTGACTACACAAATTCACTTTAGCCCAACAAACCAACCCCAGTGACTACACGAATTCACTAGTGCGAGCCTGGAAGATACATCAACAACCATATCCGATCACATGAACTATGACTTTCCCATCCCAACTCTTCTTATTTTTCCAAGTCAACACAGCACATGTCTCTAAGTATTGTACATGATACGCAAGGTCACTAAAGTCATAAACTCCTAATAGTTCTCAATCACAACAAGGAATAATAAATACAACTAATTCGATGCAACAATATCATGATATATCACAAATCAAATTTAAGAATCATGAATCATACTAAGAGCATAGGAATTAACTTAATTTCCATAAACTACCACTTTAATATATTTATGCATGTAGACTCATTTCATGAATATCTCACTATTCAGATTTTCAAACTTATTGTAAAAATTATCAGTAACTAGGTAACATCCAGCATAATAGCAGTGCAAGAGGAATCTGGAATCAGCGGATGTTTTTCATATGAAATGTCGTGTTCTACAACCATCAATTACACGATCATAAATTCATTAAAAATAATTCTTTTCCATAATAAATTCTTTTAAATTATTTCTCATCATAATTATTCTAAACTAATCTTTAAAATATTCCTTTTCTTTGAAATAATTCTTTTTTTTCCTAGCATAAAATAAATATGTACACAACATGTACATATACAGATATTATCATATACACTCACTGTCACTTTTACACATATTATCATAGACACATTATACCAAGTCACTTTCCATCCGCAACTTTTACACCAATTTTATTTAGCATTTCATGCAGTCTCCTACTACTCACGTCATTCTATATTATTACAATTCTTAATGTATATCACATCACTAGTCTTTGTGTATGGTGAGAAGTCATTGCTATTTGACTAGTTGTAAATGAGAATGATGATAATGTTATACAAACTGAGTTGTTATATAAAAATACAGTGTAAAAGGTGTGTGAGAATTATGGTTGTGTAATGCAAACTATGGTGATATTAAGTGTTGCTAAGTACTGTTATATATAACGAGTGTGTGATGAAAATAAAAGTGTGTTGAGAGTGAACAAGAGCTATACGCTCACATCATGTACTACTAAACACATCACAATTTCACCTAGATACAACACTTGAAAGAAGTGAGACTTGCCTCGGGGACGTCAAGGGTGTCATAGAGGGCAGGGGGGTCGTCAGGGTGGATGCACGGGTTACAATGGGTTCCACGGGCTCGTCGGAAAGTCAATCGGTTAGAATACAAAAGAGAGGTGTTAGTAACGATGAGAGATATTCAAAGTGATACAACGAGAGGTAGACAATGAGCCCAAGTGAGAGGGAGATACCGTGTAATAGACAATATAAAGGGATACACATCGGCGAAGACGGTGGCCGAAACGGAGACTAGAGGTGATCAAAAAATGCGTGCGAAGGCGGCACGAAACTATCGAAATCTGTTCGCTGTTCGGTCAGTGTTCAGGCTCGTTTCTCACTGCTTGGAGCTTCTCCTTGCTGTTCGGGCTCGCCAGAGTTGTGAGGAGGTTGTCGAGGTTGTCGGGTGTCTCGGTGGGTTCTAACGGGGGCTCGTCGGTGGCTAAAAGGTGGGAACAACGGTTATAGGGGCTGACGATGTTGCTGCTGGTCGTGAGAGTTGAGCGGGGCTGGTGGAGAGCTCCCTCATGGGCGGCTGGCGTGTTGTTCCTTCGTAGTCAAAAATAGAGGAGGGGGGGAGAGAGAGAGAGCATGTTAGAGAGGGAGAGTTGTGTTGTCCCCCCTACATCTTTGTATTACTAAAAGAGACCCCCAAAATGTAAAATTGTTTTAAATAAGACCCCTAAATTTGTTGAGTCAAAACCTTTAAATATAAAATCATAT
This sequence comes from Asparagus kiusianus, assembly GCA_022839385.1. NCBI lineage: Eukaryota > Viridiplantae > Streptophyta > Magnoliopsida > Asparagales > Asparagaceae > Asparagus > Asparagus kiusianus. The sequence goes on from BQKN01000967.1 coordinate 714,566, forward strand.
TTTTTTTAAATCATAGAAAATTCTAGATGATCAGGGAAATATAATCATTCTTTAATAAAAATAAATTTTAATATTTTAAATACTAGAAGAATTTATTTAATTAGTATCAAAAAATTACGGTCCTTACAACATGTAACGTTATGCTAAAAGAATAAACTCTCTTAGACTTAATGTTACAATATTGAATATGTAGGCTACATGTGTTAGGTGTACGCTTATCTCTAATAAAGGATTGAGATAACATTCCCATGCGTAAAAGGCATGGATTTAGAGATTATTAACTTAATAATAATCACTGGCTACGATATTAAATACATAGGCTTTGTCGTTTTTACGGGAGCACACCGCCCGACAACGTGTGTTAGACGCAGACTTATCTCTAATAAGAAATTGAGATAACGTCCTCATACGTAAAAGGCATGGATTCGGAGATTATTAACTTAATAATAACCATCAGCTACGATATTGAATACGTAGGCTTTGTCGTTTTTACGGGAACGCACCACCCGGTAACGTGTGTTAGACACAGACTTATCTCTAATAAGGGATCGAGATAACGTCCCCCATACGTAAAAAGCATGGATTCAGATATTATTAACTTAATAATAACCATCGGGTACGATATTGAATACGTAAGTTTTGTCATTTTTACAGGAACGCATCACCCGACAACGTGTGTTAGACGCTGACTTATCTCTAATAAAGGATCAAGATAACATCCCCCATGTAGGGGTGAGCACGGTTCGGTTCAAACCGAAAAAACCGACCGAACCAACCCGAACCGACCCGAAAAAAGCGGTTTTATGAGTAAGGCGGTTCGGGTCGGGTTGATAATTTTTCAAACCGACCCGAACCGAACCAACCGATGAACCGAATATATTGCCCTGCCTCAAAGCCTACCCGTTTACCCGTACCCAACCCTCAAGACTCAAGTTGCCCTAACCTCCACAAAGACCAAAGTCAAAGCTTGCTGCACAAAGACAAAGCAAGTCCGTTACTAAAAAATTACAATGTCAAAGTCTAGTATTTAATCCAAAAGGACAAGTTACTTCGCTTAAAAACAGTATACATACATGAGCAAGAATAATAAATTGAAGTGAAGTTAAAAAATAAATACATGCTGGCATAGGGTAATAAGAATATATAAAAGATAAATTGAAGTGAAGTTATACTTGATGAAGTTAGAACCGAACAAACCGAACCGAACCGCACCGAATCGATGTGCAATGGTACGGTTCAGTTTTGAATTGTAGGTGGTTCGGTTCGGTTGTTCAAATTTTGGTAAAAACCGATCCGAACCGAACCGTGCTCACCCCTACCCCCATGCATAGAATGCATGGATTTTGGTGTTGAAAAATTATGTCTTCTCTTGAGGCAAAGACGAACCCTCTGCCGGAGAGGAAGAATTTTATATTCTATCTCCTGCTTGTCTTCTCTTAGAGTTAAGATGAACCCGATACCGGAGAGGAGGAATTTTATATTCTATCTCCTGCTACAAGAGAAACTCAAAGTGGGAGCTCCACTTTGAGAATCCTAAAAGGTAAAACTAAAAGTGGGATCTCCACTCCGAGAATCAACATATCCGGGTAACTCTAACTTTTATAGTATTGATTACCTAGCCTGAAGATAAAGTTTCTCGTTTATCAAGATGAAATTCTAACTTCATTACAAATTGTAGAAGAGTTTAAGTGAATAAGAATGGAAGGGTGCCTTTCGTTTATCGAAAGGGAACTCCGTTTTTGGTATTAACCGTGGGAAAGTTTGACCAAGTAGGAGTTGAGACAATTCTACCTTTTATATGTTTAATTGTTCAAATTGGATGGAGGCCTTTCGTTTATCGTAAGGGAATCTTGGTTTTGAAAGTGGATCTCTCATTCATTGAAGGAATCGAGAGGAGATTTTAGCATTGGTCCTAATTGTTCAAAGGTTTGACCAAATGAGGGTTTGAGACGATTCTACCTTTTATAGGTTTGATTGTTCAAATTGGGTGGAGGCCTTTCGTTTATCGTAAGGGAATCTTGGTTTTGAAAATGGACCTCTCGTTCCTTGAAAGAATCGAGAGGATATTTTGACTTTGGCCCTAACTGTAGGAAGGTTTGACCAAGAAACAGTGGGAATGTGGGTACAAATAACAGCGAAAACATTGACTTGTACAAATCACTTAGTAGGGGTTTTTGATGTCAAGTGGCAAAATCTTGATGCGAAGGGAGTTCGATAATTATCATAGATGAGCAGATTAAAATTTTAAGTGTCGTGTCAGGACTTCAATAGTAGTAGTGTTAAAAGCTAAACATAGTGGGAGTTTGAATGATTTTAACCATGAAGAGTTTTGGTGGACCCACCGTTAATTGATTAGATAAGTGAGGAGTTTTATGGTAGATAACTACAAATCATCAAGTATTCCACAACTAAACCATGAGAGTTTCGTGAGGAAAGATTGACCGGATAGAGCCATTAAATCTCATCTCGACGAGAGAGTGCTTGGAAAATTACAGTAGGAGGATTTTAATCATCTTAGGAATGATTAAGTAGCCACAGTGAGAGGTTCTTAATCATTTTTATAATAATTAAGAATGAGTTGTTCAGATGATTAGCTTCTATCTGGAATAATTAACTGATCTCAGGTTATCCTTAAAAATACCATGTACAATATTCTCTAGGAACTTTCCATTTAAATAAGTTATCCTGAACGTACTAGGAGTAGTACTTCTTTAAGAACTTCTCATTTATTAGCATTATGAGGTTGTCACCCTCTTGGGTGATCAGGCGATATGCACCATTTGAATAGACTGTCTCTATTACAAACGGTCATTCTCATTTGGGTTAATATTTGCATTTTTTTCTTGAAATTGAGTATCATTGGTCGCCGAACAACCAGAACCAAGTCTCCTTCCTTGAAGCTTCGTTGTCAGACTTTCTTGTCAAAGGCCTTAGAAATTCTGGCTTAGCAGAACCCAATTTGTTGTTGAGATTCTAAGCACTTTTCATCTAACATCTCAAGTTCTTCGAGATGTTTCTGATATTGTTCATCCGTCATCATACCCGTTGCGAGGGCTATACGGAGGGAAGGAATTTGGATTTCCAATGGGAGGATAGCTTCACACTCATATACTAAGGAATACGGAGTTGCTCTGATGCATGTGGACGTGGTGCGATAGGTCCAAAGAGTTTCACCAAGTTTGTCATCCCGGTCTCGCTTATTTGTTCTCATAAGCTTTGATAAAATCTTTATGATGGTCTTGTTGAAGACTTCAGTTAATCCATTTGTGGTGAGATTATATGCCGTCGACGAAACACCTTGAATTCTAAATTTTTCACAGAATTTGATGAAGGCATTACCGACAAATTGAGGGTCGTTGTCATGTACAATTCGTCTCAGAACACCGTACCGATAGATAATATGGTGTTTGATGAATTTAACAACATCGCTTGTCATTACTTCTTTAAGTGGAATTGCTTCAGTCTACTTGGAGAAGTAGTTGGTGATTGCTAAAATGAAGTGGTCACCTTTCACAGAAGGAGGAAAAATAGGACCCACGACGTCCATTCCCCATGTCTCAAGCAACCATGATGTAGCCGAAGGGTGCAAATGCTCCGAAGGATGGTGCATATAATTTGCATGTATTTGACATGTGTGACACCGTCGGGTATAGCCAACTGCGTCCTTGGCCAATAATATCTCATTCTCCTGAGTCGATCACAGAGTTTAGGACCGGGTTAGTGTGCGCCACATCTATCGTACGCTTCTTTAAGTGCCTCTTCCGCCTCTTTGGTTGAAAGACACCAGAGTAGCAGACCGTTGTATGCATGACGATACACCAATTGAGTCGCTATGTTATAATAGAATCTCAGTGCTCTTCGTCGGACTGAGTCCCTTTCCTTTATATCTTTCGGTAAAATATCATGCTAGACATAATCAATAATGGGGAATCGCCAATCTTAAGGCTGAAGTTCGATTCTGATCAAGTGCACTTCTTTGATGTCTAAAACACAATCTGGTATAAAAACCTGGTGAGTTCTCATCGTAACTAGTTGTGCTGTCTTAGGAGGTTGTGCCAAAGATCCTGTTAATGCCGTCAGTGCATCTGCATATGCGTTCTGAAGATGCGGGATGTACTCGATGAATAATTCTTCAAATGAGTCTGCCATTTTGATGGTCACCTGGTGGTACCGGATCAGGTCTTAGTTTCTGACTTTGTACTTTCCTCAAACTTGATTGACTAATAGTTGAGAATCACCAAAAGCTTCAAGATATTTGACCCTATCTCTTTAGCGAAACTGAGTTCAATGAGCAGCGCATTGTATTCGGCTACATTATTAGAGCACGACTCAGTAAGTGAATAGGCTCGAGGTAATATGTGTTTCTCTGGGGAAACTAGGACGACTCCGACTCCTAAAGATATTTTTGAACATCCGGGAGTGCTCGCCACATTGGTTGCTCGGGAAGCACCATCGAAGTACAGTTACCACATTTGTTGATGTTAAGTAGTATTAACTTCGTGGGTTTCATCTGACAAATCTTCGTACAATTCAGCCACATCCTTCGCAGGGTCAGCCGCTAGAAGATCGCAAATTGCTTGCCCTTTCACTGACTTCTGTTGCTTAAAGTGTAGGTCATATTATGATAGGAGTAGGGCCCATCTCGTAACCTCCAATTCATTGAAGCCGGTTGAGTCATAAACACCAAGAGTGGGTTGATATTGGAAATGTGTAGATTGTTTGTCCAACTAGGTAGTGTCATATTTTCTGGATTGTGAATACCAAAGCGAGACACTCATTCTCGATCATCGGATATCGAGATTCAACCCCTACCAAAGTACGACTCAGATAGTACAATGCTTGTTCGTGACCGTCTTCTTGTGCAAACAAAGCACTTAATGAGTGGTTTGTCACTTTAACATAAATCAAAAACGGTTTACCCGATTTCGGCAACGAGGACAGGAGGATTCATCATGTATGCTTTGATATCTTCAAATACTTTCTGACAAGCATCATCCTAAATAAATGATACACCCTTCTTTGTGAGCTTAGAGAATGGTTAACATTTTCCAGAGAGGTTAGAGATGAACCGACGGATATAAGCCAATCATCCTTGTAATCTCCTGAATTCTTTGAGGTTCTTTGGGGGTTGCAGTTCGTGTATCACCCTCACTTTATCGGGATCAGTATGGATACCCCTTGTGGTGATGATGAACCTAAGAAATTTATTGCTGGACATTTCTAAGAAGAACTTGGTAGGGTTCATCTTTAATTAGTGACTCCATATGAGATCAAACATCGTCTTCAGGTCTTTAATGTGGTCGTCTTTGTTGCGGCTTTTCACGACCAAGTCATTAACATAGCACTTGATGGTCTTCCGTAGGTGTTCCAGGAAAATCTTCGCCATTACTCGTTAGTATGTAGCGCCCATGTTCTTTAAGCCGAAGGGCATTATGATCGTGTAGCAGAAGACGCCAAGGGGCGTTGTGAACACGGAATGCTTTTCATTGTTCGGGTACATTTTGATTTGATTGTAACCTAAAAATACATCCATAAAGGATATTCTCTCGAATTCACACGTGTTATCAATGATGACATCCATGATCGGAAGAGGGAAATCATTCTTTGGGCAAGCGGTGTTCAGGACTCTGAAGTCAATGCAGATCTTGATTTTCCCATTCTTTTTAAGAACCGGGACAATATTCGCTAACCAATCGGGATGTTGTTCCTCTCTGATGAAGCCCGAATCGATTAATTTTTTGACTTTTGCCTTAATCGCCTCTATGATACGTGAACAAAATCATCTTGCTGTTGCTTGATAGGTTTGACATCCGGTTTGATATTGAGACGATGCATCGCCATGTTTGGATCAAGTCCTAGCATATCCTTGTAATTCTAGGCAAAAATGTCGATATATTCCCTAATGATGGCAATCAACTCTTCTTTCTCGTCTGGTGGAAGACTATCGCTGATGAATATGGGTTTTGGATTGACCTTATCACCCATGTTCACTTGGACCATTTTGTCTTTGGTGGGAGGTTCCCTTTGTTCGAATCGATCACCATATTGCATATTCAAGTGATGGATCCAAAGGTTTTTCCAAGTTGGCATTTGATAATCTTCCTCCATTGTGGCAGAATTAACTGTAGCCATGTTCGACATTAGGCCTCTGAACATTTCTCCAAGGCTGATGTCAGAATCTCAATCTGTAGAATTTGACGAATATCTGTCTCTACTCGGATTGGATGACTGGTTGATAACTTACCAACAACATTCATCGCCAGATGAAAAAATATAACCTAGACCCCTTTTATGTTCATAATAATTGTCGGGCTTCTCTCTTGGTACATAGGCAGGATAGGGTGAAACCCGGATAACTTAACCAAAACAAAGACCTTCACCGAGCGTGAGGTTATATCATTACTTCTTTATATAGTCACGTGCTTGTGAGCTGTATCTAAAAAAATATCGTCCTGGTCCTTCATCATCAGCACTAATTTCCAAGAAGAGATCAGAGGGCGGGAATGACTCCCCTTTACCAAAGACTATTTCTTTTCCACTCCCTGCCTTTGCAGGTAGGACAAGGGTCGTTCTGAAGGAGTCTTGGACACGCTTCGTTGTCATACAAGACGACTGAAGCGGCATATGTATGTCAGAGTTATCATACAATTCCTGCATTACATCATTAAAACAAAGCGAGTACTCTAAATTGTCATTTATTGCATGATCGGCAAGTTGTCAGTTACTACTTTCATCTGATGATTCGCCACTATCAAGATCGATTACAAGAGGTTCAATGTCATTGAATACAAGACCTTCATCATAATCAAGCCCGGTTTCGGTATCAGCTTCTTCTCTACTATCTGTGCCTTGGACCGATGGTTCAGTATTTGATTCATCACCGTAAAGAAGGGAATCATAAAAGCAATTTTCTAACTCCTTAAATGGTTGCTTATCTATGACCACCGTCTTGACCTTATTATTAGTGTCACATATTTCAGACACTGATGAAGGGTGGAAGGAACTATAACGTTGTTATGGATCCAAGGTCGACCCAATAGCATATTGTAAGAAGTCTGCATCGATCACGTAACATGCGACTTCAGACTTCAAATCTCCAAGCTGGCACTTCACTCAGATTTTACCCAATGGTCTAGATGCACTGGTATTAAACCCATAAATTACAGTGCCTGTGGAAGCTAATTTGCTGGCAGGGATTCCTAGATGATACATCAATCGGAGTGGTATGATGCTAACAGCGGAACCTGGGTCGACTTGGATCCAGTTAACAATGCTGGAGCCAATGTATCCGGTGAAATACAAAGGTCTATCATGTTTTGAATTCCTCACTTGCATATTCTCCTTGGTAAAAGAATGCAAAGGAATTGTGTGGCCGCGAGGTTATAGTGTTAAACTGATGACTCTAGCTCCTCAGATGTTGGCTTAATCTGAGTGAGAAATACATTAGAGTCAACCACGACTTATTATAAAGTTTCCCTGGTATCTTTTGAGAGGCGTAGCAACTCATATAAAGTGATCCTCACTGGGACATTGGCTAACTGAGCCATGACATCGAAGCGGTATGGAGTATTCAAACTTTTTAGTTTATCTCTTCCAATCGGTCAATTGAAACGAGTCTGCTTTAGAACTTGAACCTCTCTGTGCTGAGGCTCTTTCTCCTTTTTTTAGGAATTAGCTAGTGATGGGGTTTCTCAGCAAGTGTAGGTGGAGTTGTAACCACCCCCAATTTAACCAACGTTTTAGCATTTGGATCATAAGTTTCAGGATACTTATGCCGATATTCATTCCTACTCTTGGTGGCAAAGACTTCATGCTCCTCTTCAGAAAATGGAAAAGTAGGAACGTTTTCATCATTTTTCTCAAGGATTGCTATTGCAAAATAACAAGATTTACCCTTGCTTTTGGGCTTCTTCTTGGAAGAGGACCCTGTTCATTGTTCGTCTCCAAGCAAATCTCGTTGGACCCAAAGAACTTCACCATTAGGTGCAGTGTGTGGTACTAGTCCCTTCTGCCACTGTTCATGAGGGCCGTTATTCACTACCTTCATCTCTACCTTTGACACAGGCTCTGGTTGGAACCACGATAGAGTGACGGAGTCAAAACTGATGGACACTACATTCGCATCCACTTTCTTTTCCTTGGGCTTCGCAGTTATGATGCCAGCATCGATCAAGGCTTGAATTTGATCTTTGAGAACATAACAAGCCTTCGTAGGATGGCATACTCTTCTATGATAAGCGCAATACTTCGGATCCGAGGTTTTCTTAGCTTCCTCTTCAATCGTGATTGGTGGCAGCTTGATTTTGTTGTTGTCGAAGAGATACTTGAAGATAGTTGGTACTTCATCGTCTTTGAAGGAATATTTCTTAGGAAATCTAGGTTCCGAAGTCTTTGACTGTCTTGGAGATTGATATGCTTGGTGCTACAATTGAAATGATGACCGATGCGTGGACTGCTATTGTGGCTATCGTTGTGATGTTTGGTGAGCATCAACGGCAGCTGTAGGAGCCTTTCCTCTACCTTGAGGATTAAAATTCTGCTTTTTAGGGTTGGCTAGCGGTTGACCCCTCTTAAGCTTTGAGAAAGCGTTCAGCCTGTTTGCCACACATGTTCAATTCTTTTAAAGTCTTGGAAGGCACAACCTCCATGGCTTCTAGAACATCCAAAGAGAGATTATTATGACACGTTTGGAGAATAAACTCCTCTGTGACCAGGTCTCGACAGTTTATTATTTTATTCCGGAAACACTTAACGAAGTTGTCAACTGACACTCCATCTTTTTGTTTCTCATCTAGCAAGGTTCCAATTGATACTTCGTTGTTATCGTCAAAGAAATTGGTGAGGAATAAGCTTTCCATATCGTCTCAACTATTAACGCTTCTAGGCTTGAGACGTCGGTACCAATCGAAAGCGGCCCGGCGAAGGGTGCCAACGAATGACCAGACCATCAAAGCTTCATTTCCATAGATCATACCCAAATAAGACTTGAAATAAATCAAGTTTTGATTGGGTGAACCTTTCTCGTCAAATGGAGTGAAGTTAATTAGACTGACTATTGGCGGGTATAGTATTGATTCCCACTCCCTTGGATATGGGCATGGAATACCCGTCTTCTTCACTTCTTGAGCTGACATCAAAGTGTTGACTTTATTTTCGAGCTCTTTCATTTTTTTTATCTTCACCTGTATTTTTCTTCGGGTGATGTTGAGGTTGAGGATGCTTGAATGGACCACCCCCAGTGTTGTTGTTGGAAGGTGTATCGGCAAAGATGTGTTCATCCACCTCTGGGTCGCTATCAACCACATTTGTGGTATTGCGCTGACTAGACTCAGCCCATTGACTAGGCTCAGGTTGTTGATGAGATTGTTGAGTTTATAATTCTCTCATCTGTTACATACTCAATTCCATCCCCGTTCTTATTTCAGCTCTGATTTCTTCCCGTTGCTTAGCCAGAGCTTCTTGCAGCATTTGAGCTAATTGGTCTGGTGTGATGGTGAATGCCTCCCTAGCTTATCCTACACTAGACATTGTATCATCAGAGGCGACTACAGAATAAGTATCTAAGAGCTCCTCATCCGAAGTCAAATCTTCGTGCATTCTTCTGTAATCTATACGTCTAGTGGCTCTTAGCTATAACCGTGACATCCTTTGAGAGAGCCTCTAATTTAACTCTTCCTCCTGGAGAAAAATCAGGGTCAGAGTTTGTCGAATGTTGTTTCCCTCCATCTGGTATATTGTTGGTGACTTCTGTGAGTTCATCATCTTGAATGGCTGATCTTTTCTTTTAAAAATGCCTCGATTTGGGCTTTGACGCTTCGGTGGAAAGTCTCTGAAATAGAGAAACCCTTGGTGGATTGCCTTTGGAATAGCTACATTCAGATAGTATTGCTTTGATGAGTCTTTCACATGAGCAATGAGGACTTGTTTCTCAAACAGTTCTCTTTCAAGATTTATTCTTGCCTTCAGCCTAATAGTACAACTCATTAGCATGATGGCCGGAGCACCCTATCTTCTGTTGGTATGGTCGGGCCTTGTTGACATACTCATGAAGACTTGTCCTCGCCTTTGAGTGATCCAATGTTACGTCAGGAGTCACACATTTAGAACCACCCCCTTGCGGGTGCGGAGTCTTAACGAGCTCCTGAGTTTCAATACGAACCCCCAAACGGGTGGTAATTGGAGCCTTCCCATCCTGGGATTGCTTTGACTTAATGGGAGGACACGTACGACCCCCAGCGTAATAAGTCGCTTGGGATTTTTTCACTGGACCCAAACGTTCTTTAACTAGAGCCTTGCGGCGATCTTCATACAAAGGACCAAGGTGATCCGTCACAGTGATTTTAAATTTTGTCAGGTCAAGACTAACCCATGGCTTCACTGGTAGTGTAGCAGATGTGGTTACAGTAGACGGATAAGGAGCGGACGTCCACGGAGTCAAAGAATTGGCCTCAGAGGCTGACCTTTGGCCGAGACACTTGCTAGTGTCTCGGATAGAGCTGCCTCTTTCGAGACAGTGGCAAGTGTCTCGGACAGTGGCAAGTGTCTCGGTTGAAGGTGGCAGTCCGAGATTCTGAATTTTGTGCAAGTTTGGACTTTAGGATCCAAACTTTGAGGGTTCTTGATGATTCTTTGGCGACCATTTCTTTCTTCCTTTCTTGTGTTTGTTGCAGAAGGGCACGGGCACGAGTGATGTTTGCACGATGCTTTTGAACGCATTCTCTGAGGGTTGAACGTGATCTTTTGATAAGAACCCATTCCTCCATCGATAGTTTGGTAGAGATGCAAGTGGTTTGTCATTGAGGCAACTAGATCACTCGATATTTCCTCGACTCTGAGATTCGTGTAGTAGCGAACCCCATGGACTTGTTCTAAGGCCTTAGCCATTTGACGAGCGTGGTGCTGACATTATCTCTGACGAGCCCTCTTCGTCAGTGTCTGTGAACTTTGATTCAATGACTCCTTAACTAGAGAAGAATCATTATGAGCAGAGTTATCGACATTGTTGATTGCCAGAGAAGCGTTGTGAGGGGAAGCCTCAACAACAATCGGACGAGAGTCTTCACCCGTAGCCTTCATTGGAGTTGAAGACTAGAAAACCTTCTTTGAAGATGAAATCTTCCTACATTTGCGAGGTGAGGAAGATCTTGATGATGAGAATGACAGATACTCCTCAAATTATACTTGGTCGAATTCATACTCGATCGTTGATTCAATCGGAATCTTGATCGGTTGTGACACAACGGTCTTGGCAGCGAGATCGTTGGATCTCACTGTGATCGCCAGCGTGTTTGCATCAAAAATTATTTTATTTACTAAACTCATTATAAATCGTTTATCAAATACAATAAATTCAAAGAAACAAGCCTTTTTATAAGATCTCTTGTTACAAACAAATATACTCATATATAGTATAGAGATCTATCATGCTTGTGTTTGATCCGCATGTCTTCCTAAGTGAATGATATGCATGGCAGACTTCTTGCGGCTTGTAGACACTGTACACAAGATTGTCCCTTAGAAGTTTCTGGAACTGGAGCAACTTGAGTAATAAAGCTCTTTGTGTCTGTTAAAGCTTCAATTAGAGCTTCTATTGTGGTCTTGGACAATCACAGGAGCTCGTACAAGGTGATCCTCGTAGGGATGTTAGCCAATTGGACCAAGACGTTGAATCGGAAGGGCGTGTTTGATCCTCCAGTCTTCTGTTGAAGAAGGTTCTGGCTGAAGGAAAGCTCTTTGTGTTTCCCCTTATCAGTTGTCTTCTTAGGAGTAGAACCTCCAGCCTCCTGGGCTTGTTCTTCTGCTCCTTGAGCATCTTGGCTATAGTTTTTCAAATATGTTTTCCCTGATCGTGTGTCAGGGTTATCTCTTTGATCTGCTGCAAGGACAATCCTCTCTTCTTTCGAGTCCACGAGAGATTTGAGATGATCGTCATCCTCATTTATAGAGAGGCTAATCATATTAGATGACTTCACCTTGCCTCTCTTCTTCTTCGTTGATACACTTGTCTACTGCTGGTCTTTAATTAAGTCAGGATGGACCCACATGATTTCTCCTTTTGAAGTAGTGAGGGGTACCAAACATTTATCCTTCTGACCATGCGGGTCAGCATTCTTCATGTGTATTTCTCCCTTAGGGATAGGGATAACACCGTTCGTTGCTGCTACAGGAGAAAATCTCTAAACTGGACCAATATCAAATTGATGGACACGGTCTTCTGTTCTGGTTTTAGCTTGAGTACATTAGCATCAACCAGGTATTGCAGAATATCCTTGATGATATAACATCTCCTTATTAGATTTCCTAGCATTCTATGATATCGACAATAGTTAGGATCATCTACTTTTCCTGGTTCGTCACGTTTCTTCACTTCAGGAAGTTCCAGTTTGTTGTTCTTCTGAAGTAGCTAGAAAAGGATGTCCACATGTTCCTCCTTGAAAGAGTACTGTTTGGGCATCCTCTATTAATTAGATGTCTTGCCCTGCTTTGCAAGTGGCATTCAGGTGTTGTTATCGATGGCCAGAGTCTCCTTTCCCTTGGATCTAGGAGCATTGCCTTGGTTGTATTGCGCTTGCGACTTTGACTTGTTAGCTTCTTTAGCTTTGACTTGAGCAACGATCTCTTCTGCCTACTCTTATTGTGAGACCAAGTGCTTCTAGGAGCGACATTCTGCTACTCCCATTTGAGTCAAGAGATGAGTTTGCAAGTTGTGCCTGCAAGTTTCTACCAAAGTAGATTGTGTCATACCTGATGGGCATCGTAAGGCCATACTTTGGAACCTCTCCACAAAGGTCTTTATGGATTCTCCCTTCCTCTGCTTAGTGGCGAGAAAGGTTGGGACGGAGACTTCTAAATTATCCTCAAAGAACCTAGCTAAGAAAAGCCTTTCTAGATCTACCCATTTCTGAATAGACCCAGTAGGCAACTTCATGAACCAGTCGAAGGCAACCCCCTTAAGGGTGTCGATGAATAGGCGAGTTAATATGGTATTGTTCGCTTTCACATCTCTAGTCTCAAATTGTAGATGATTAAATATTAATCTTGGTCTATGTATGAAAAGAAAACAACTAGCATATACTTCACAAGAAATCATACCTAGCCAAAGAAACGAGGTCACATAACTAGCCATTCTATAACGGGTCACTGGTTCACATCTCACTAGAGTCAAGGTTCATATTCTCGGATAACCAGTTGTTCACAAAATCATCTACACGTTTCACTGCCCCCCTCAGACCCACCCCAATGCAAAACAATTCACTGGTGCGAGCCTAGAAATAACCAATAATCACAATATCACCGCTCCTCAGACCCACCCCAGAGTGAAACGATCAACTGGTACGAGCCTGGAAATAACCAACAACCACGATATCACTGCTCCTCAGACCCACCCCAGAGTGAAACGATCCACTGGTGCGAGCCTGGAAAATAACCAACATTCATGATATACAATCACGATATCACTACCCCTCAGACCCACTCCAGAGTGAAACGATCCACTGATGCGAGCCTGGAAAATAACCAACATCCACGATATACAATCATGATATCACTGCCCCTCAGACCCACTCCAAAGTGAAACGATCCACTGGTGCGAGCCTGGAAAATATATAACCATCCACATCCGATCACATCAACCAAGAATTCCTCATCCCAACTCTTCTCGCTTTCCTAAGTTAACAATCATAATCCACGCTATAACTCGGGTTCACCACCTAAACTCAGTCAACTCACACACACGTCACTAAGTCCGTTCATGACGTACGAAGCCACTAAGTCATGAACTATTAGGGGTTCTCAATCACAACAAGAGGCAATAAATAAAACTAATTTCACGCAACCACATCATGACATGTCGAATACAGTACAATATTCACAAACATGAAATGTAATCATGAACAGCAACTATGTAATTCATAAAATAATTCATTCTCCAAAATAATTTCTTTTAAAATTATTTTTCATTATAATAATCCAAAATATTCTCTTTTCCAGAATAAATCCTTTAAAATCATTTCTCATCAATTATTATTCTAAAATAATTCATTTTCTCAAAAATAAATTCTTTTTAAATATTATAAATTCTCTAAAATGATTCCGTTATCAAAATACTTTCTTTCATTTCATTGTCATTATTCTAAAAATATTATTTATCACACAACTATAATTTAATCAATATTATTCAGCAAACAACCCACGCAGATAACTATGTTACAACTAATCTACACATATAATTAATAATTATTGAAATAACAAGGAGAGGCGGGATCTTGCCTTGGCGCGTCGAGCAATTCGACGTCGGCGACTCGGGTCGGTTCTGACGTGGTGGGGCACGTCATTAGGAAGAGCTCCGGCGAGGGTCTGTCTGGCGATGGGGCAGCGAGTCGGTGGGATCTTGACGACCACGTTCGCCTCGGAGCTCAGCGACGAGGGTTGCAGGGGTGAGCGGGGCTTGAGGAGGTGGTTAGCGTCTGGTTGATGAAGCTGCAGAGGGAGGGGATGACAGGGAGTTGATGGAGGAGGTCGTGGAGGCTGAGGTGGTGGACTACGGGCGGATGCGACGAGAGCAGAGGCGGCTGTTGGCGGCATGGAGAACGGCAAGAGGCGAGCGGCGGTCAGGCAGCTGCGGGTTGGCTGGGGGAGGCGCGAAAGAGGGGGAGGAGGACGAGGGGACTGGGGGCGGAGGTGTTGGCCGGTGCAGATTTGACGGCAGTTTGGGCGATGAAGGCAGCGGCGCGGTGTGGGTTGAGCTGGCTGTGGTGGATCTCGGATAGGAGAGGGTGACTGGTCGGGTTGGTGGAGCAGACGCGGGGGTGGGCTGGGGTGGTGATGAGTTGTTGGAGCGGGGGAAGAGAGGCGGGGCGACGACGGCTTAGGCGTCGGAGGAGGAGAACGAGAGAGGAGAGAGGAAAATTATACGGGGGTGGCGGCGGCTGCGTTTTGTGAAAAGAGCGAGAGGAGAGAGAGAGAGAGTAAATGATATATTTATAGGTAATTTTAGGGTTTTTGAAAAAAATGGAAATTAATCTAAAATAAGTAATTATTGATAAAAAATCAAAATAATTATGAAATATTTATCTACAAATAAAAACGTACCTGTTGTGCTAATACAATAGTTAATACGAAATAGTCAAAATATACACATATTGTATAATTAAACAAGAATAATTAATAATAAAAATTATTTACTTATATTTAAAATCAAATAATTATGGGATAATTATCCACATAGAAAAACGTACTAGTTATACTAATACGATAGATAATATGTAACAGTTAAAATAATACAGCAAATTATACCAAAAATACGTAATTAATAATACAAAGTATTATACGAAATAATACATAATAATATTAATAATACAACATATTATTTAAAATAATACGTAATAGTACTGATAACGTAACAAATTAATTCTAGAAAATTTTACTGCACAAAATAAATTTATAAATATCAAAATCATTTAAATAAATATATAATCAGATTAAATCATAGAAAATTGTAGAAAATCGAGAAAAATACACATACCATTGTAAAAATAATAATTAAATATTTTAAAATACTAGAAAATTATTTTTAACTAGTATTAAAATACATGATCCTTACATCATATCCAAAATATTCCAGCCTGCTCTATAAAAGAATAATGCTGAAATACTTTGGAGGGGGTATCTATAGGCGTCAAAAATTACCTAAAAATTATCGCAACAGCTTGAGATGAAGAGAAGGCAATAAAAGCCATCATCTAAGTCAAAGTGGATCACCCAATGCCAAAGACTAAATAAGAAATGTACAAAAATGCAAAACAATAAAAGTAAGAGGACATCATACAATTTCCGAGACAAAGAAGTTGTCTAGGAAACTATGAGATAGCACATAGTTTCCGAGACAAGGAATTTGTCTCGGAAGCTATGAGGTGACACATAGTTTTCGAGACACAGAAACTATCTCAGAAACTATGTGACAGTGTCACGTTGTTTTGTGATGGTTTTATCAAGATTTGTGTGATCCACGTGGCTTCATAACTGTTGGGTATCATCCATAAATGTGGGGAGACAGTTACAAACTGAAAATCCGCCAATAACTACAGAAATCATGGCATTTAGACGAATAGATGTTGGTTATAGAACAGTCTGGAGCAATTCCTTCTTCCGAGGCTGTGGACACTGTCTCGAAAATAGAAGTTGTCACATGAAGTTTGTTTCGACTTCCTATCTTCAGAAACTACTTTTAGGGGCTATAAATACCTCCCTAGCACCCATACGCACGAGGACAAAGCAGATTCTAGGCAGAGACTTGAGCTTTTTAGTGAATTTTGAGCAAGAGAGAGAGAGAGTCGTGCACCGTTTTCAATGAATCTTCAAAGTCTTTGGTGTTTCATCGAGATTTAAGCTTTTGACTTGATCTTGAGAAGTGTGTTATCTTACCTTGTTGAGATATCCACTTTTGTCCTTGTTTCTAAAATGAAACATCGACCCTAATCCTTCTTCGAATTAATCTGGATTTGTAATTTGGTCGTCTAGGGGCTAACGCACCCCTGACACAGGCAAAGATCACATGCAAGCAATGAACGATAAACGTCCTCTGCGTGTATTTCTAGGAAGTTGTAATTTTTTTTGTTATATTTGTGTAAGAGAAGTCTTATAAAAGGCTCACACTTTTGACCTTGTTTTAAAACGATAAACGTTGTAATGAGTTCCACAATAAAACCAACTTTCGACGCAAACAGTCATTTTTTAGAGTTGAGGGGTTGAAGAAAGGGGAGTCGGTGGAGTTTGAGAATTTGATAGGGAGGAATAAAGCATTGGAGTTAGTAGTGGCGAAGGACTATGTTTCGACTGTGAGGGAGTATGAGGAGTACATTAAGAGGGACCTTGGAGATGTCATTGCTTTGAATAACAAGGCTTTGTGTTTGATGTATTTTACTTTAAAGAAACACAGTTAACATATTAATGCGGCAATAATTTTGTACAATATTTATATATCACACACTAGTTACAGTTTATATATATTGATAAGAATTTCAGGTCATATACACGTTAAATGATAATAGTTAACAGATTACAAATTACAGTTAACAGATAATAGATTATAGTTAACAGTTTACAAGTAATAGTTAACAGATAATTGACTATAGTTAACAATTTACAGATAACAATTAACAGACAATGATTAATCGAATCCGAAAGATCTCTCAAATACATCAAACACAAAGCCTTGTTATTCAAAGCAATAACATCTCTAGGGTCCCTCTCAATGCACTCCTCATACTCCCACGCAGTCGAAACATAGTCCTTCGTCACTACTAACTCCAATGCTTTATTCCTCCCTATCAAATTCTCAAACTCCACTGACTCCCCTTTCTTCAACCCCTCAACTCTAAAAAACGACGCCTTTGCGCCATCCAAATCCCCAGTCTGAAGCTGAATATACCCCAACTTTGAGATAAGCACCGGATCCGTCGGATTCGAGTCCAAAACCTCCTTAATCAGCGAAAAGCACACATCAAACTCCCCCATTTGCCCGCAAGCCTTCATCAAGACAATAAAATCTACGGAGTTGAGTTTGATGTTTAGTTGGAGCATTTTGTCGAATAGCTTGAGGGCGGAGTGTGGATTGGATTGGGAAAGAAGGAGAGTCCACAGGAGGGGGTTGCGGGGGTCGTGGGATTGGGAGAGGAGGGTGGGGCCCTTGGTGGGGCCGTAGGAGAGGGCGAGGGAGGAGAGGAGGTGGGGGTTTGAGAGGAGGTTGAGCTTGAGAGCGAGTGAGTAGATTTGTGAGCGGAAGGGAGGGGAGGAGGGGTGAGGTTGAGGAGAGGATGAGGGAGAGTGCGCGTGGGTTGGGGAGTTCGCTGTAGAGGAGGTTTTGAAGGGGGTTGGAGGGGAGGAGGAAGCTCCATTTGAAGGTTTTGTTAGGGGTTTTAATGGGGGTTTGCTGGGGTTTTGGGTTTTTGGTTGGGTTTTTGACGTTTGGGGGCTTGAGGGGGCTGGGGTTAGAGGGAAGAGGATTAAAGAAGAAGTGAGGAGAGGTAAAGTTAGATTTTTGGGTAAAAAAACATATAAAATTAGGCTAATTATGAGTTGGAGGGGCTGTAGCATAATTTTTTCAAAATTTGGGGCTGCAACACATTACAAATAGTATGAGGGGTTAGGGCACATTGCTTCTTGGGTTTTCGGGTCTTGAAGCAAATTTTTCTTTTTCCTTTTGCATAACTATTATGAACGGATACCAAATAATCATTTTTAATATTTATATGACAAACAGTAGAATATATTCTGATATAATATTTATTTCCTATAATTTTAAAAAATAAACTAAACACCAAGAAAAGAATCTTATCTCCAAAAAAGTAAAGCACATATGCATTTCATATTTTGAACTCCATCTTCCCCACTCGTTGATTTTATAACATACGTGTTCATTTTGTTAACAGTAAGAAGATCAGAAGACCCCCTTTTTGCCCCCTTTCATTTTTTTCTTAAAAAGGAAAAAATTATTTCGATAATAGTCCCTCAAAAATTCAATAATTTCATATTAGGGACTCAAATATCAATAATTACTCATTAGTCCCTCAAATCTACTGTTATTGCATTTTGGTTCCTCAATAACCAAAACACCCCTAACTAATATTTTTAGTGATTCTTTGCAATTTGGCACTCTAAAGTCTACACCATTTTAAACTTTATACCCCAAGGTTTTTTTACACTTTGATATCTAAAATTTTACAACTTTTTAACTTTGATATCCCAAAATTCACAACTTTTTAAATTTTGGTACCCCAAACTTTTTTAAAACTTTAATACCGCAAAGTTCACACATCTTTTTACTTTGATACCTAAAAATTTACTCATTTTTAGCTTTGATACCCGAACTTTGGGGTATTAAAGCATCAACCATAAAACTTTAGCATATCATAGTGAATACATACAAGCTTTTGTCATAACAAAAGTGTTAGAGAAAACTTTAAGGTATCAAGGTTGAGAATGGGTGAAAACTTTAGGGTATCAAAGTGTCAAAAACTTTAGAGTATTAAATTTAAACAAGTATACTTTTTAGAATACCAAATTTGAAGTAACCTTTCTTTAAGAAGATGAAGTTTAAGAAAGAAATCATAACTGAGGGGTATTTTGGTTATTGGGAGTCAAATTTCAACATCCCTTAAGATTTGAGGGAGTAATAAGAAATTATTGAGATTCGAGGAGTAATATCTGAATTAACAACCCCTCCAACCCGCGGGGGAAAAAAAGAAAAAGGATAAAGGTTCCACTCGGTTAATTAAAAAAATAAAAAATAAAAAATAAAGGAAAGAAAGAAAGAAAAAGGAAAACAGTAGCAGCCCTCTTCAAGTTCGTTTTCAGCCTTCGGGAGATTCCCACTCTCTTCTTAAAACCCTCGCTCTTCTCTTTGGGGGTTCTCTATACGCATGGCTTCTTTGGACTCGCAAACGGAGGCGATTAAGGTATTATTCCCCTCGTTTTTCTAGGTTACGAGATTCTTCATCTTTTCTTTTGGTTTCTAACTTTGACTTTGATCGGCACCGAGTTCGGTTGCAGAGAGCCAAGGTGCTCATGGTTGGCGCCGGCGGGATTGGTTGCGAGCTCCTCAAAACCCTAGCTCTCTCCGGTTTCCAAGATATTCACATAGTAAGCAGCTTCCAAAGTTTTCCCCTTCTTTTGCTTCACTTAGGGTTTTTTTTAACCCCGAAAGGGGGATTTTTGAATCCTTTGAATGTACAGATTTGATGGTTTTAAATATTGTGGGTTGTTGAGTATAAAAGTTGAAAATTTGCCTTAAAGATGTTAAATCCCTAGAAACCCTAATTGCAATTTCGCAACTGGAAGAAGAATATAAGTGATTTCTGTTCTGGCGTTCTGATTCATTATGATTGTGACTGTTACTTTGAGATAGATACTTCTGTAATTTCTTTCTTATTTTCTCATTAAAGTGCAGATCTTGATTTCTGAATATGCTCCACTGCATCTATGTGTTAATAAAAAGTTTTTGTTGGTTATGAATTCATGAATTTGTCGAAAAGTGGCTCCTTGAAGTAGCTTCAGACTCACTTTTTCTGCAGTCTATTTTCTCTATGATTCATGTTGTTGAATGAAAGTCCACTTTAACGTTTGAACGTCTTCGCTTTAAAGCAAAAGTGGATTTGAAGGATTAGATAATACTAAGTGATCGAGTGACTAGTATCCTTCTCAAAGGGCATTTATCTGTTGTCACCCGCAATATGTTATGAGCATAATATAGTCTGGAATACTATTTAAGAGTCGAGTTGAGATTATCTGATGTGGCTGTATTAGATCCATACTAAATTAGTTTATATGTAGAGAACTATCGTTTTGAAGAAGTGAATAAATAAGAGCATAACATCACAAGTGTTTACTTGATTCTTGTTGGTATTGTGGCTTTAAATAATACTAGCATGTTAGCCTAATTTGATATCACTCCCCTGGAAACTTTGCCTCTACTATGTGAAATGCGTTCCAATTAACTCTCTATTAGGTTGATATATCTGTGTCTAAAAACTGATCATGTGTCTTAAGTTCTCCTAGTCATGGATTTTAGCACCCAGAAAAAGGAAACAAAGGACCAGCAAGACTTTAGGGAGTGGAAGGAGAAAAATTAGCTGAAGAAATGTTTGGTTGAATGGAGATGATGCTGCATTTCTATTTCCATTATCTGGTGAGCAACATGGATAATAAAAAGTGTTAAGTTGCTAAATATAGACTGCTAATGATGTGTATATTCGGCCTACTAGTGGACTGTTGCCGTATGATTGTCTCAAATCTTACATCTTTCAATTAAGGCTTTTAACCTAAGTTTTTTCTACTCTCTCAAATTTGGTTTCTTTAAAAATGTTTAGGCTAGTCCATGAATTTGGTTGTAATATTGGCGAAGGTGATGGTTGTAGCACTGTAGTCTGGCCTGATAGGATTTAAGTAGAATAGAATGCTCCTACACCTTGAATTACCTGTTCAAGAATGTATTGTGATTTCATCATTTTGTTGTTTCAATTTCAATAATTTTTGTTGTATGTGCTATAGGCCCTTATTCAACTCTTCACTATTATCTCATAAGCTCAAAAATTTCTATTGAATTGCCCACAGCAGGAAAATCTGCAATTAAAAAGAAATTCTGCTAGGCATACTTTATTTTTACTATAGCTCTCCACATTAATTTTCAGCTAAGCAAGCCCTTAGTTCCCTATGTATGGAAAAATTGCTTTCAACGTTTCCCTAAACAGACCACTTTAGCATCCCATAGAACCTGTAAACTAGTGAGGCCTGCTGTGTACTGAATCAACAGCCTCTATTATATTTCTGATGAATCTGGCAGGGTTTGACATCAACCAAATCTTACATTATGTATGTTGCTCGTTTAAACTGGTGGATGTCTTGTTTTCCTATTAAAATCACCAGTCTGGTTGTGTTTAAAATCAGATCATCAAATATGCAAGATCTGCTTTCATATTTCTCTAATCAGATCTCTTTCATATTCAATAGAGAGTGCAAAAAGTGAGGCCTTCTAGGGACTGAATCAATTGCGTCCAGGAAATTATTATCAGATGAATCTAATGCTGTTGTGTAGAGACGAAATTTTGCTTGTGTATGTTGCTTGTTTACGTTGATGGATGTCTTGTTTTCATATTAAAATCATCACTCAAATTGTGTTCAAAGTTGGGCCGTTAATTTTGCTCTCCGTTATGAAGTTAATGAGAATGCTAATATTTGCACCATGGTGCCTTATATGTCTAACAATGTGTATGGCATCCCTAGCATATCAGCTGTTTAAATGTTTGTTGAACTCATCAGTTCATTTGCGTTTAAAGTTGGAACTTTAATTTTGTTTTTTAAGTTATGAACTTGATTAAAATGCTAGTGTTTGCACCATGACGTTAATGTTTGCACCATGATGGTACATACTACGGATAGCATGTACACTAAATGAATGCTGTTAAATTATCTGGGATACCAGTTTGGAAAAGTGATGATATGATAGTTGTTGCGGGAAAATATCTAGAGGTAAACCCACTGTTTTAAAAAGCCTCCGTCTAGTCCGCCTGGGCATATGCCTAGACCTAGGCGATATCTTGGCCACCTAACTAGCGCCTAGAGCCTAGGCTTTACCTACCAAGGTTTTGGGAGTGTTTAGGGGAGCATTGTCTGCTTATGTGGACTGCACCCTTTAGACATTGATCGTGATTTTCTGTGTTGCAGCCTCCACATCTTCCAACCTCCTCCAAACTCGTTTAACCTCCAAATATGAATACCTTCACTATCTCCTCCGATCTTCAGTAAAACTTCATCGACCACCACTTAAATGAAAAAAGAAATCCGCCTAGACACCAGTTAGTCACCTAAGCTTTTTATAACATTAATATTTACTATTAATTATTACAATTAAAAAATAAAAAATAAAATCTCTTGGGCTCTAGGCAACGGATCCAACACGTAAGCCTCCTAGCGCTTTTTATAACCTTATTAGTTATTATTTTGACTATTTTGCATTTAAGTATGCATGGTTTATTGTGGATCTAGGACTACTATCTTTTTTTTACAAATTTTTATGAATTTAATATTTATTTATCAGTTATTATAATTAAATAATTTAAAAATAGCTAAACGCCTAGGCGCTGCCTAGGCTTACGCTTAGGCGTCTAGGCGTCGCCTAGCGCCTTTTGTAACATTGTGCCTAGCGCATTCTGTAACATTGGGTAAACCTAGAGGAACTTAGTTGGGAATGATCAAGAAGGATATGATAATAGTTAATAACAGAGGAAATAACCCAAATCAAACAGAATGGAAGAGAAGAATTCTTGTAGTTTTCTTGGAAAAAAGGCTTTGTTATTATTGTTGTTGCTGCTGCTACTGTTAAATCATCTAATTTTCCCTTCTTTTCTTCCTTGGTTCTCGATCCTTCTCTTCATGTTTTAGCTTCATTTACTTTTTGTTGGTTTGTGATCTTTGCAACGACCACGCTGCAACAATTCCTACATCACTTTATTCCTGGGTAGTTTTCTATCATTATTCTGCGATGTCATCTTAATGTCTTCAACAATACTGTATTTGTGATCTGCGATAGATTAGTTGTTTCCTTTATTTAAGCTACATCTCATGATGATGCTTGTTATTATTTCTTGGGTTCTTATTACATGTTTACTTGTTAGAGTACCATTATAAGTTATTTCCCTGGAGCCATCATAGGGAAGTCCATCTAATCTTCCAAACTCTTGCAACCTGATCAATTTCTAGATATGGATATAGTTATATGTATTTTTAAGATATTCTAATGACTACAATAATTTCTTGTTGATGGAATTTTGTTTTACCTAACTCCGTTTGCCGACTTTTGCAGATAGACATGGACACAATTGAAGTGAGCAATCTGAACAGGCAATTTTTATTCCGTCAAACTCATGTTGGACAGTCTAAGGCTAAAGTATGGGAACAAATTCTTATTCAATTCTCCTGCACATACTGCAATCGGTCATGCTTCCCTTCATGCGTGGTCGATGTTGTCTAATTACTCCCATTTCATTATTAATTCATCAGGTTGCTCGAGATGCTGTTTTGAAATTTAGGCCTCACATTAATATAACACCATACCATGCAAATGTCAAGGATCCTGAGTTTAACGTTGAATTTTTTAAGCAATTCAATGTGGTTTTGAATGGTCTTGACAACCTAGATGCGAGGAGACATGTAAACCGGCTTTGCTTAGCTGCTGAAGTACCTTTGGTTGAAAGTGGAACAACAGGTTTCCTGGGGCAGGTGAGTTGATAGCATGTCAATCAAACATAGTAAGTTTCCATACACATTGCAAATATTAGTTCATATTACAGTTTAGTCTATACGTTTTTTTTACCTAATACTGTCAGAAAAAATGGTTTGCCTAAAATATTTTCCATTTAGGGCAGGGATATTGTGCATGAGGGTGATGGATTGTTGTTTCTTTGTTAGAGTGTTAATCCTGAGGTTGCTTGAAAAGGAAAGAAAATATAGGAGAACCATGATTTATCATAGAAATACACATGTAAAATATGAAGAGCTAAAATTTCAGATAGACCTTCTATTGCAATCTGGGTGAAGGGAACTAAGGAGACAAGGATTAATTAGGCAGTACTTATCTAGGCTGCAGCTGGCAGCAAGCTGAGCTTAAATCATCTCTCATTCATTCATAAAATTGCTTAGCTCATTACTTAGAACCTTGCATAGGCTTTAAGTGGAAAACAGTAAATAAAATCTGAACTAGACTTCTCTATTAAAAAAAAAAATACAAATTCAAATATTTAACTTACACATCCATACCTATAAATTAAAGAATTTTGGCCATCCAACTTTGTCTTTTTCACATGCTAGAGAACTCCAAACCAGATCCTAAATAATTAAGTTAGACCACCTGATTAGTCAATTGAATTACGCCTATCTGCTATCAAACTTCACCTAATGATTTGATTCAGTTCATTTCCAGCACAACATCTAGGTATGTAAGGATGCTACTACTTCAAATGCTACTACTTCCCAGTTTAATGTGTGTGTGTATGTGTCTATATATATACATGTATACACACACACACGTATGTCTATTATATATATATGTCTATTGTATATATATATATATACATGAGAAAAATGGAGAAACTTGATACCAAGTTGCTCCAAGCAACTTGGTAGTGATGTGGCATAATCTTGTCCCTACATCTACATTGGAGTTGGTTAAGGGTGGTTGAGGCTCTATCTTCGAGGTGTGATGTAGGGGCAAGATTAGGCCACATCACTACCAAGTTGTTTTAAACAACTTGGTACCAAGGTTCTCCATTTCTCTCTCTCTCTATCAAGGTTTTAAATGTCGGATGTCGGGTTCATGTCGGACGACTAAAATTCATGTCGGATAGCGGAAATCGGGGATATGTCGGAGGACATGAAAAAAATATCGGATTGTCATATCGGATGATGTGCATATGTGTAATATAAATATCATAAATAAAATCTAAATAGACTTAAAAAATTTTATTGTCTAAACATATAAAAAAGTACATAACTTATGATGCTTAGGGTTAATGTTGAAAGAAAGAGGTGAGAAATCCGATATTAGCGGTTAAGAAGAGAGAAGATCGCCTGATATTGATGTCGAAGGAAGAGCTCGGAGAAGAGATCGATGAGATGTCGAATGAGAGAGAGAAGATGAGAGACGGATATTACTTCGATCAATTTTTCATTTCCTTTAACTTATCGGTTTTTGTCTTTGAAAGTAATATTAAGACAATCAAGAATTTAAACTCAAACCTAATTAGACAAACATTATCAAAAAATAAAAAAACAGCTAATTTTTCAGATTGAAAAATTGGCCGATATAACCGACATATCACCCGACATATCCGCCCGACATATCCGACATATCCCCCGATATATCCGACATGAACCCTGAAAACGCAATACGCATTGAAAAGCTCCATATCGTGTCGGTTGGCCCCTAAATCCGACATGTCCGACATGTCGGCCGATATTTAAAACACTGCTCTCTATATATATATAGTAAGACTCCTATCAACTTAAGTTGATGTCCACCAAACATCCTAGCCACTCATTTATTAATATAAAAAAACCTTTTCATATCATGCAAGGATCCTTAGGCAGTATGAGTGGCTAAAAAGTTTGGGGGACAACTTTTTGCTATCCACTTAAGTTGACACAAGTTTTGCTCTCTCTCTCTCTCTATATATATATATGTAGAGTTTTGGGAAAATATTAGGGTTACTCTTTCTCATAGAGAGGTACCCCTTTTATAGAGGTGCACTCTTACAGATAGGTCCTTACAATATTAACTAATTACTATCTAAATAACTCAACACTCCCCCTCAAGATGGGCGATAGATATCAATCATCCCCATCTTGTTACAAAAGATATCATACTCTCTAGAACCTAATCCTTTTGTTAAACAATCAGTTAACTGTTCTTCTGATTTCACATAGCTCAAAGTCAGAACTCCTCTATTCAGTTG
>BQKN01000967.1:750562-762019 GCA_022839385.1 Asparagus kiusianus
TAAATTTGGGGAACCAATTCGTGTATTGGAGGGAATCGGTTTGTAAATGTACCGGGAATCGGTTCGCATGAACTGTTTGACAGTTCCGTGGGGGGGGGGGGGGGGGGGAGGGTGTTCCAGGGAATCGCGCAACTATGGTTTGAACCGTCTCATTTGTATGTTACAAGATAATTCAGTGCATGTGTACAGTTCTATTTAATATTAGTTAATTTATCTGTTAATTATTGCATTTTCTCCCTTATTTTGTCTCCTCATTCTGCTTCATGGAACATGCCGTTCTTATCTGCATCTTTAGTATTTTTTTTCTGCTTGTTTTGTTTATTTGTCTTCCTTGCAAGTCTATTGTTCTTTGCAGACTGTGAAGTTGAAGTATTTGTTTCAGGATGACATACTGTCTTGAGCATCCATCAAGAAAGATGCTTTTGATGCCAGTGGAACCATTTGAACCTAACAAGTCTTGCTATGTGTGTTCTGAGGTAGTCTTATTATACCTTATTACTGAAATTATATGCATGAATAAATTTGATTTTTGTTGATTGATTTTTTTGCATGGGACAGACACCTCTACTTCTGGAGGTAAATACCTCTACCTCAAAACTAAGGGACTTCGTTGAGAAAATAGTTAAAAACAAGCTGGGGATGAGTTCCCCTTTGATAATGCATGGATCGAATCTAATTTTTGAAGTTGGTGATGATCTTGAGGAAGATGTTGCTGCCAATTATGCTTTGAACCTGGACAAGGTTATGACAACAGCCACTTAAATCTTTCCACTTAGTCAGGGTTTGTATTTTTGCTAAAACTTTAATCATAACAACTTACTTATCTGCAGGTCTTAGCTGAGCTTCCTACTCCGGTTACTAATGGGACAATGCTGACAGTCGAAGATCTACAGCAGGAATTCTCATGCAACATTAACGTCAAACACAGGTCTTGTCATTTACTGCAGCACTTAACTTCATGACATATATTAATTGAGCCCCATTGATATGGCATATTGTATGGCCGGCCCCCCCCCCTTTGGTGGAAGGCGTGGACCATGCTCTTGATGTTTGTTAGTAATATGAATTATTTGCAGAGATTGATATAATCAATCATAAGTAGTCTTACAAGGCTTCTTGGTTCTCGTCATATTTATAATCCATATCTTTTATGTACATATACATGGGTTGAGTACAGCAGGAAATTAGCTTGTACTGTAAAAAAATATTCTGGGAATTGGATCGTTTATGTATTAAGATTACTTGTTGAGGAGTCTTAATTGATCAACTGCTTGAGTAATTGGGTTGAGAATTCCATGAAGAATGTTTCATATCTCGCATCATTACTCTTTTTTGACATCTTAATATCTCTTTAATTTTTGTAGAGGAGAATTTGATGAGGAGAAAGAACCCGATGGTATGTTACTATCAGGATGGACTGCACCTGCCGACAAGGATAGGGTGGTCACAAGTAATGGAGAGAGCTCCTCAATTGTTACACAAGAAACAGAGGAATCAGATGAAGTTGACATTGTTTCAGATAAACATGGAGTTGTGGGAACAAAGAGAAAACTCTCTGAACTAGCAGAAAAAACTGAGAACCATGCAATGGAACCTACTCACTGCAAGCATAGTGCTCCAAGAAATGAAGTTCCTGAAGATGTTGGGGACAATGACGAAGAGGATGATGTTGTCACGCTTGATGAGAACCCTGAAATTGGAAGGAGTAAAAGGTTGAAATGACAGTAACCTTCAGTGAACTGCAGTGATATGGGGCCTACTCCAACCTAGTATTGAGTATCTACTTGTTCATTCGTACTCTTGACTTTGATGAGTGTGGTACAATCACTAACACTTGCCTGGGTTACATTTTGCGTCATTATTCAGGTGAACTAGATGTTAGGTTTTGTTTTTTTTGTAGGCGTGGTAATTGTATGGAGATAGTGTGGCAGGCTACTGATATTGAGAAATCTTTTGCAGTGGAGGAAATGCTTTGTTTATATATCATATGTAGCTGAGCAGTGAATATAGGTCTAAAGAACTTTCTCCGAGTACTGTCAGTGGGTTTGGGGGAAGCTTGTAAAACATTTAGAACTATGTCCATGTTCTTTTCATTGTTCAGATTATAATTGTATTATGAGTTGGGATTGGTCACTGACAGATTGTAGTGACAGCTGATTAAGTAGTGCATTCAACATAACTATTTCTATGGTTTCAACAAATTACTCTTATTTGCAAATTATTACTTGTGATTGTTATTATCGTATCAGAAGGTTAAGCAGTCGTGTAATTCTCTGGATGTATTCCGAGCAAAGTGATCTATTGTAGGTCTGTTTGTTGCATATATGCCACTGCAGCGGCAAATCTTTGCGTATTAGCGACTGGCTGTTGTCATTTAGCATTGACTACTGTTTACAACAGAGGCAATCTGATCATTCATAAACTGATTGGGATTCCAAGGTATAACGACTCGTCACATACTTGAATCCTCACAATGCTAGCAAATGGATGAGAATTTTTGTTCACAGAGCTAAGTAAATGTGCCTTGTTTGCCTCCTCCATGAGCACTGTTAGGTACACAACATAGACTGTTATCAAATGTTCAAAGTCTGGAAAGAGAACCTACTACATTGATAACGTAGGCCGTAGATGTTGATTGATTACATGTTTGTTGCAATTGAATTTAGAGGTTGACTGAAAATCTCTAGAATTGTCGTTATCGCTCTGCTATAGTAGCAGAAGACAGAAATTCTAAATCTCCGGTCATGGACAAATATATATTTGAAAGACGTCAGTATTGAAACTCAATAAACTCTCGGATCGAAAGAACAAGAACATTTGACATGGTAGCATGAGACTGCTTTCCAAAATCCAAACGAAAACTTATTCTTAGTATTCAGTTCATAATCCCAAAAGTACAAAGTACAGGGCATGTATATATGCTATGGTAATCCAGCCTGAAACGTCTACAATGGAGTCATGCATCTAATAGACAAGAATTGTGTAACTTATACTTCAAGCTTCTTTTTTGACATTCAAAAACCAAGAATGATAAGAATGAATATAACGTCAAACAAATAGTTTCAGTTTATATTCTGAATATTATATAATCAGTAAAACCAGTGATATTCTGTATATAGATGGAAAATTACAAAGTAACTTGCCGCTAAAACCGCACTAGCACCAATAAGGTTGGCATTATAAGAGAACAAAAGCACCTGTGGGTGTTCACATACACAGCAATAAAATGATCTAAACTGCAGCGCATGTCTTTATTTGGCACAAAGCTGTCCGCAAAAACAACGTCACACACACTCACATCATGTTGTAACTAGAATTTTGAAGGTCCAATATCATCACAAACAAGAAAAACTTCCTATAACAGATCCCCTGCCCAGTGTATAATTCCCCATGAATTCCAGAATCCCGAAAACCATGTAGATAATTTGTCAGGTCTCACAGATCCTGGCAACTGAAACTTAAGAAGGAGCTCGCTCATTACCAGTAAAGCTTTTGTCTGATGTAAGGAATTGACTGGGGACTGACTCAAATGCAGTTTCAGTTGCTGCCACTCCTTTTATTGTAATAATTCCTGTTTCCATCAGCTCCCAGCTGAACGAATCTGCCGAAACAAACTATGCTAGTAAACAAAAAATAAAATAAAAACAAAAAATTAAAATAATAATAATAATAAATAAATATATAAATAATAAAAGAACTTGAGAGCTAATTCCTTAAAAAGTCTAAACTATGGACATTCATAGCAGTTCAAGGCAAAAAAGATCAGGCAAATGAAGTTGTTTTACTGTAGGCTATTTGCATAAGCAAGTCTTGGATCATATCACACGTTCATGTCTCTGTGTTTACGTATGCAGGAAGGTCAAGAGATACAAGTGTAAGAGGGAGTTAAGCAGCAAGACTAAATAAAATATAGAAAAGATTTTTAAAAAAAGTTTAAATCTCACAAATAACGAAATAAAATATGTAAAGCTGATTGTTCACTGGATCCTATTTTGTGTTCTAAAGAAACCTTTCAATCATAGTGGGAAAAATTTAAAAAAAAAACTTCGGAGTTTAATTTTCCATGTGAACCAAAAGTTTTCATTTATGAACTTTCCAACTCATCGAACTTTTAGTTATCAAATTACTGAAAACAAATCATTTCTTTTCCATTGAGAAACATCTACCGGCTCTTGTTTTCAATTATTCCATGAATAGTCCCTCATAATATCTTTAAAAAAGCTCACCTTGTTTCACATAATCTCCAGGCAGAAACATGCAGAACACATAAGAATCTACCCCAGCATAGAGGTCATACCTACCAAACTCTGGTCCCAATTTTCTTCCAGCTTCACATATTTCTACCATTATGTCACCCTGAGCAGAAACTATAATTTTTCTCCAATCATTTCGTTTGATGTCGAAATCCACAGATAAAGCATTTTCTCCCAAAGCATGCAGTTTGCACTGCATATTACTAGGACTGTTGAAGACAGAAGCATCTATAAACAGCAATAAATGATATCATTCAACAAAGTTGATGAATATACACAAGAATAACTAGTTCCGCAAAGGAAAAAATATATATATCAGAATTAACCCCAATAATGATTACTCTAATGGCATCGGTATAAAGGCAGTCAATCAAAATGTTAAAGAACATATCAGATATGCCCAATTGACAAATCAGTATCTTACAGAAGCTTATACGCTAACAGGTTCTCATAAATCTCTGACCAAGGATAGTTCAGTATACGCAGGCATTTAAACACTACATTAATACCTCGGAACTAATGAGACCTCTGAGGTAGAGGATACATATCATATATTCCCTATTAAAGATCAAGCAGAAAGGGAAGCAGAACTATATGTGACGATTCAAGTACGGATAGTGGTTTATCATAAATTCTGACATGGTACAGTATAAACTGATGGCTTTGTCAAATCACAAACTCGATCAAAGTTGGTTTAGGGCTGAAAAATTTCGAAGACATTGCCATCAACTATAAACATTTCTGTTGGATTAATCTTGCAAATTTGTCTCAAACATAAGAATCTAATTGGATGCATGTAACTATGTGGCCTTAAAACACCACGGATACTGGTTTCCAGTTACTGTTTATTCCCATGATGACATGTCAGTTTTACTAAGGCTAAATATCAGAAACCACCCCCACCCAAAAAAAAAAGAAACCCAACCACCCCAACCAAAAAAAACAAAACAAAACAAAAAAGAAACTTTGTGTGGTTATCAAATAATCTCCCATAACTTTCAAAGTATCAGGAAAACCCCTTAAGTTTAGGGATTATCAGAAAAACCCTTTAAGATTTTATCAGAAACCCTTAAGTTTAGGGGCGTGGGTTGGTCTGATATTAAGCCTTTTACTAATATGATTCTATAACGGAAACGTCCATAGACCGAACAATAAGTATAAAAAATAGAAGGAAGATGAGCAGATACAATAATAGGTGGTTCGTTCTTTCGTCTGTCATCACATACAAAGATGAGCAGTGTCAATAATCAAATCTTGATTACCAAGATGGAATATCTCTCAAATTCTAATCTCAATAACATCCCAAAATCCCACATTCATATAGACAATTCTCTTCCCTCATAATATATTGCTCTACACTGAATTCCAGTACATAAATACGTGCTGTATATGAAACACTAATCAAAATAAGAATATTGTCGGCCCAACCCTCCAGCTCCATCATACACTTCTCCACCAGAAATTCGATCTGGTCATATAATAGATCTGAATCAAGGAATCCAAAGATAACCAACTTTTTCATGTGAAGCTGTAAAACTATCACATAAATTGCATTTGATGGGTATATTCAGGGTGAATAAAGAAAGTGCTATCAAGAGAGTAACTATCTAAGGATTGCAGATCACAAAGGAAAGGTGGCACAGAACTAGTTCTCGAGTTCAACGTAAAGTAAGGCAATTGCTGATGGTCATTCAGAACTCGTCCAAAAGTCATGTTGGGCCTACGGGAGCAAGACTGAGTAAGCTAAAATGAAAATAAAATGATAAAAAATCAAGAGAGTGTAATAGAGAAGTACATCAAATGGTAGATCGTGATCTATGGAGAACAAAACACATAGAATTATCATATGCTTTTTAGTAAAGGTAGGTTCCTCTCACCATCCTCCCATGTAGGCCCAAGTTTCGGTAAGAAAATTCACAATATTATATGGATATAATAACCCTTGTGAAGCCATAAAACTTCATCGAAAACTGAACATGAAACATTCACAAGGCCATTTTTGAAAAATACTGGATAATTGGTTATTTGTGGTTAAAGTAGTGATCTTTTTTGTCCTACCTTTCCATAGAACGATACTTTGTATAAATGATGGGGAACAGGGGGAAGCAGGGATGAAAAAAGATTTCAGCCTCATGGCTGGTGACCTCACACAAATTAAGGTCTTCAGAAATGCAGTGTTTCACTCCCAATATTGCATCACACAATATATGAAATTCATAAGTTTTTAATAACATCAAATACATTTATTGAAGAAAAAACTAGTCTACAGACTTACAAAACATGACAGCCGAGGAACTAACCTTTAAAAGGAAGAACTCTAATCATAATTAAAATACAATTTTCCCATAATTTAAATTCTAAAAGATTCTTAAATCAATCAAAATTCCTAAGTAATACCTAAGGCTACAATAACATGTCCATTAAAATCCAAATTACAATATTTAAAAAAAGAGATTAATGGGTATCCTTGTCATAGGAGGGGATTTCCTCCTATGACGCCTCTAAAATCACATGATTGAGCGATATTATGAATGATCCGCTCCGTTGAACTTGATCTACATATTCTAAAACCCCAACACACCAAGTTTGGGGTGAATCCGTCGCCGTTTGACCCTCCATCGAGCCATGTGAAAAGTTCTATTCATTCAAAACCGTTAAAATTAATACGAGTGGATGAAGGGTCAAACGGCGACGGATTCACCCCAAACTTGGTGTGTTGGGGTTTTAGAATATGTAGATCAAGTTCAACGGAGCGGATCATCCACAATGTCGCTCAATCATATGATTTTAGAGGCGTCATAGGAGGAAATCCCCTCCTATGACAATGATACCCATTAATCTCTTAAAAAAATCAGTCATATTTGTCTTTTTCCTTAATCTCATTCTTTCGTGATTTTCCAATAGAAAGTCATCCTGCATCTAATCTCCAACAGCTGGAGGAAACTCAACCTCTAGTTTGACATTGTCTATCATGGAGAACATATTTTGCTATCTTGCCCGGCTTTCCAACTACTCCAGCTCCGGAAGAAGCAAACGAACCAATCTTCGCAGAAAGGCGTTTAGCAAGCAATAACAGAGCTACAAGATTTTCTCACTCACTCGGACGCGAAAGCAGTTAAGTTACTTTGGGGATAAAAATATAACTCGGCTAGACTTATACATTCGTTTGGAGATGCCCTACTCACTTGGCCTGGACTTTAATTAATTATAAACCTATGAGGCAAGTTCATGATAAGGTTACATGGCATATATTGCTTGATTATGTCATTGAATTAGTTGATGGGACTAAAGAAGGTAGGATACTGAGCTAGAAACTAAGGAAGAAGTTAAATGCTCTAAATGATTTGAACTAAATTAGATGAAAAAGTGGAACATATGATATGTAACTGCAATAATAAGAAACAAATAAGTACATGAATAGCTTCACATAGTTGGTACAAAATATGAACAGGTAATCATCTTTTGTACCTAGTTCAATCATTTGTCATGATGATGAGTTTTAAAGACTAAATAAGAAGACAAAAGCAAAGTGCCTACGGTTTGCTATGTGCCTATGTAGAGAGCAAAATATCTAAGAGTAGTTCCTAATACAAGCACAAGTAATATAACATTAACATGAGGAAGATTAAACGATATCGAAGGAAAGGTTTCTGCGACATCCTAGAAAGATTTTGTAAAAACAAGTGGAACATACCTTCCTTGTTGTTTACTTCTTTTAGATTGTTCAACAGGGAAGAGGTGAATGAGGAGCAAGCAGGAAGAGGCTAAGATATTCAGGGCTTTGTCCTATTGCGAGGTCACAATTTCGGGATAGCATATTATAAAGACCCAAAGTTAAGAACCCAAAATACGAAGAAGGTGGAGATCTAGTGCTGGAACAACGTACCTGGAGGAATTGACTTACTGGAACTTGAGGATAGGTTACTTTCTTCATTTGAGTCATTTTATTGAGTCCATTTGCATTTTGATTTTATTTGATACATGCATTGTGAGGGTTGAGGAAACTTGGACTGTATCTCATATGGTGTAACTTGGACAGGTGAAATGTGTTTGCAAGGATCTTCCATGATTAAAAGGAAGCATTTATGCTTGGGATGCACCTAGCCACTCTGCTTTGCTAGATACATATCATTTCTATTTGAGAAAGATAAATACATAAAATTATTCTAACAAAAAAATAGCTGTTCCATATAGAACATGGCCTTTATAGTTGTAGAAAACTCTCTCATTTGGTTAGAAATATGACATCACGGTACCCACTCGTCATGAACAGAAACCTTACCAAGCAAGGAGGTGAGTTTCAAAACAATACTCATTCTCATGCAAAGTGATTCCCATGATAATGCATACACAGATAATATAGTGGCGAAGGAAACAATGTCTATATCAAAGCAATGGTAGATAAGAATTAGCTCAATAAGTCGATCAAAACAGATAACTATATAATGCGGTAATTACTAGCGTCCAAAGTGAATCACTAGTGACTGTAAAATACGAAATCTGATCAGGAACTTTCATCTGCTGAATCCCTGAACTGCTTGTTAACTACTCCCATAGGATGTGAAAACGGCGAAGGAATTGTGAAAAACGTGAAGAATAACCCAAAACAGACTCTACCACACCCTGGTGTGGTGTCTGCCATGGGTGTGGTAGAATCTGTTCTACACCACACCCTCTGCCACACCCATGGTGCAGGGTGTGGCAGAATCTGTCATGCACCACACCCTCTGCCACACCCATGGTGCAGGGTGTGGCAGACTCGTTTTTAGAATCCTCCTTTGTTTGGGAATCCTCCTTTGTTTGGGATTGTGTTTTATTAAAAATAGGTCCACGTTTTTTAGGGTTTAAAAAGGAGAGAAAAAGAGAGAATTAGCATTGTTTTGAGCACTTTGAGAGGGAGATATTGTGAGGGACTTGAGAGCTTTGGTTAGGGTTATATTTGAGTGATTTTGTGAGTTGTAACCCGTTGTATTTCTCCTCCATATAGTGAAATCTCCCCATCCTCTCCCCGTGGACGTAGGCAATTGCCGAACCACGTATATCTCTGTGTTTGGTTTGATTTGTCGTAATTGGCTTGGTTTGTGCAAGTGTGTGGCTTTCTTCTTCCGTGATCTCAAGTTCGTTGTGTGTGCGTGCAACGCTTCCGCATAGGCGCGCGACATAGGATACCATCATTAGACGTGTATGTAGCAAAAGTTTCAACTTGTATCGGCCCTGGCAGCTGAAACATCAATGATATTGGACCAGACTTAGGTGTATTTTTTGCTAATGAGCGGAGAACTTGATAGACACGAGATCCAACTAAGGTCCCTGATTTCAAGACCCCTCTAATTCCAACCTCCCCAGTAGGCTTCACCTCATAACTGAAAGTAGCTGCACAGTAAAATGCACTTGTCAAAAGACGGGGAAAAAACCTTATCACTCATGTCCTGATGATCCCTGAGTAAAGAACCCACAAAGAGTAGAGAAGACTTCTTCTCTTTTCTTTCCTGTAATAGAGTCTTATCCTCTCTTTTTCTTTTTATAAAAATTAAAAAAGTTGCATCTATGACCAATTTTAACAGAAGAGTCGAGAGGGAGAGAGTCTGGCATCTATTCAAGAGGAATAACCATTGGACTTAAGTGAAAACGAAGAAACTGTTCATTCTGCTAGTTCAAAAAAGATAAATCTTTGTTCACCCTAAAAGATTAGATACATATCATAATATACTAATTAAGTTTTCGCTATGACAAAAAGTAGACAGTTTATTCATAAGAAAGGGTGTGGAGAATTGTTACTAGAAGACTAGATATTTAATTTTTTGGTTTATAGAAAATAATGAGAACATAGAAAGTAGCTTTTACGGTTGAAAAGTTTTAACTTAGCTTTCAAACAAAATAGCAATCACTTAAAACTTCCGATTTCACCATTACTATGGGCATGCCATTCAAGGTTTAGCACTTGAAAACTCACTTTATAGCGAGCCAACAGAATATAAAATTTTCCTTCTACATTTTACATACTTTATATCTTACTTTTACCTCTCCACTGATATCCATGTAGAAAAGAAGAATAATTTACCATTCTTCAAGTCCACCCCAGGAAGTGACATGTGAAACATGTAAGCATTTTTGCTTGCGTATATATCGTATTTACCCATCTGGGGTCCAATTCTTCCCCTAGCTGCAGACCCTTCTAAAGCAACTGCACCAGGAATAGAACCAGTCATCTTTGTCCAATCTCAGGATGTAGGCCGTGAAGGGTAGAACATGATTGTGTGCCCAGTTTCCCTGGTGCCGTCCATTTTTTCGTTCTCCTGACAACAAAATGTAGAAAAGAAGAACGTTTGTAGTTACAAAATAAATGAAAATGCTCAAATTACCTACAGCCTCTACAAGCAAATAAACATTGGGTTTAAAAAACTAGCCAAAATTATTTCAGTTACCAAAATGATTCTCAAGTATTACGGTCATTAACCCCCCCCCCCCCCCCCCCCCCCAACAAAAAAAAAACCCTCATATCA
This sequence comes from Asparagus kiusianus, assembly GCA_022839385.1. Lineage (NCBI taxonomy): Eukaryota > Viridiplantae > Streptophyta > Magnoliopsida > Asparagales > Asparagaceae > Asparagus > Asparagus kiusianus. The sequence continues at coordinate 761,319 of BQKN01000967.1, forward strand.
ACGCACAACAGCATATGTCATATGCACCAGGAGATATTTTCCAAATAAATATTACACTTATTATTGATACATTTCCAACTAAGATCACATTGTGAACAAGTAAAGGATATATTATAACTATGTGATGACTGACTCAACCTGTTTCGGAGAGATTCCTTGAATATTTTGACAATGGAAGCACTAAAATTTATGACTAATAGGTTCAGAACCCACAGGGCCTAAAAGGGAATATCCTACTGGAATATTAAGTCTAAATTTATTTAACCACTTACCATCTTTCTTTCTCTTCTATGTTGGGCTAGACCCATCCCTTAATCCAAGAAAATGACTTTCTGATCCATGATTGTCATCCAACTAACAACATCTTGAACACATAACAATGTGATCATTTTGCACAAAACACTCCGTGAATACCACTCATTTATAACAAGGTCTTGCTAGCATGTGCAAGAGGATAACTTTCAACATATTTCCTACTGCTGAGTTTAGTGGAATTTCAATTTATGGATTGCAACAAGTACATCTTTGGCCAGCTGCACTGTGACTAAGCCTTTGAGTGAAGCCATTAGCTACAATGCAAATGGTATGAGAGGTGGTTTCATGAGATATGGATTTATGGAGTACAAGTCATCAAGGAAAAGTGGTACCTGTTTGTGTGATCGTGGGAACGAGGAGGGCTCGTGAAGGCGCTCCCCTTCCTT
>BQKN01000967.1:767019-777803 GCA_022839385.1 Asparagus kiusianus
TCGGGATATATCGCTTCCGCGGCGGTGGGCGTGACTCCGCCCCAACAGTTTGGAAATGCATCAGATGAGAGGCAACGCATCTGCAATACACCCTCTCATTTCTCATAAAGTTCATTGGATCTAAGATGACACTGACATGTATAGATACATAATATAACTAAAATGGTAAAGTTGATATTTAAATGGAGAAGTTCATGATTTAATTTAATGCTATTGATGTCATCTGCCTCTGCAAATTCAATTAACAAAAAACAATTCTTTAATAACAATACATCAGAAAATTCTACTTGAAGGCTGCAGTTGCTCTATTTATATAGACGGTGAGATAATAGATTCTAGTTGGTTAATTTGCAACATGATGCTATATATGCCTATTTACTACACTGCTATTAGTTCGTGTATCTTCATTTAATATATGTGTTGCTCTAGTCACGTTATTGTTTATCATGATTCAGATAAATATAACTATGATGTTAGTTTCTATAACTATGATGTAATTCTCCTGTTGTGCATTTCCTAGTTTTTCAAGATTGCATGTCACTTAGTCTATTCCTATTATGGTGTTTCCACATGTTTAAAGATGCAGGACAGTTTAGAACAATCTAAATTGATATAACAGGAAGTTGTAGTTGGTACGGCCGTATGGGAGTCCTTAACAATTTCGTTTTACAACGAACTTTGAAAAGTTTAGCCTTTGCTCTCTCTTTTTTATTATAATCAAGTTTAGTCAGATAAAAAAAAAACATTTTCAAATTGTGATCTTCACACATTTTCCGTATACAATTCAAGATCAATATGCTAAATCATTAGCATGCATTTGAGATCATCAGCTTTTCCACAGGAAAAAAGAACAGGAATGCATTCCTTGGTTTCCGTTGGTTTATGTTTTAACTTCATAGTAGATTTCCATTGAACTTAGCACTTTGTTTCATCTTCCTCTTGGTAAATTACTTTCCTGTTGGAAATTGCTTGTTCTTTACAAAGTTAGTTTTAAAACTGGATGCCTCACGCCGATATGTTTTACAATCCAAAAGAAAAGATTGGGTAAATGTACTTGAAGGTAAGAGTTTTTCTCAATAACTGCTAAGGTTGCCGGGTTTGAAGGGAAGTTGGAGAAATTCTCTCTAATTGCTGCAATCAAGCAAAATATTTCTTACTTAAAGAGGTTTATTCTACAGACACAAAAACTCAAAGCCTCCCAGAAATCATCTCCCAGCTCCTTTCTCGCTTTTCAATATTCTCATCTGCAGACTGAACATCGAGCAGGTCATAACACTTGGGTATTAATGGAAGCTGGATTCGGTTGTGGGGGTGGGTGGGTGGGTGGGGTGGGGGGGGGGGGTTGAGAGTTGTACCTAGAGGATGATCATCTTGAAATCCAGTACAAAGACAACATCAAAATTCTTCAAAGGAAGAGAAATCTCATCTACAACGACAGGTCTCTAGGCAGTAATCATCTACCTTCTAGGTTTCTGTTTGGTATTTTGCAAGAGGGAGAAAAAAGTGGATCTGTAAAGATTCAGATACTTGATCAATTTTTGGCCAACATTTCCTTGTTTGAACTCTGCTTAATTGCAGCATGAACTTAAACCACGGAAACCAGCTGATTTTAGATGTTTTAGAGGAAGGAAAACTCTTAAGGTCTTGCTCAAAGGATTCAAGAGGAGGTCGAAGGATATTATTGTAACCAAATAGTATAATAAATATGTCATGTTGCTCTTCTCATGGAAATAAGTCAGGTTATAGCCAAAGCACATACAACATCTTGTACCTTTCTTTTCGATCTAATTGTTTCCTTTATGGTTGTCGCTGTTCACAGTTTCATCTTCTTGTTGATTATCATCTCAGTTGATTTGATTCATGCTGGCATTGATCTAAAGATTTAAATATACCACTACTAGTTGCTAAGCAGTAGTCACGACATAAACCGCTACAAAGCTACTGGAACTTATTGAATGACTGTGCTTACTTATCCAATTTTTTAACAAACCATGGAATAATAGAAGTTACAAAGACTACCCAAAAAATTCTAAGAAATTGAATACCCGACATCTATATAGCAAAACGCTTTATCATGATGGTGAGTTAATACCTCTATTCTCAATATTGGATTTACGGAAATGAGTCTAAGATGCAAAGAGGCATAGACACTAGCCAAGAGAGGATCGGGATCCCATTATCGGCATAACTTGCAGAACGAGATTTTACCTCATCTACTACCGTTAAGTAGTAAATGAATCTTGAATATAGTTAACCCAAAGGATCTAGAGAAACTATATAAATACGAGCTGCTACAACATAAGATATCAAAGTAGCAGATCGTTGATATAAGGGTTCCAGGCTTCCGGCTTCCAAACTAATATAATCAAGAGCAGGAAAATAAACATATTTTCCTTTCATAGACAATGTAGAGTTTGGCAGCTAGAACTTGTCATACATATTTGCTGTTTCCTTGTTGATCAATATGGTATCTTTTAGTAATTGACGTCTACTGTTTCTCTAGATCATTTGATTGACCATTTAATTTACTACTGGGTCCTCTATTGGCATCTATAGGCACATCGTTACAGTTCGGATCATAGTTGCGCGATTCCCTGAACCCCCTCGAATTGTCGAACAGTTCATGTGAACTGATTCCCAATATATTTACGAACTGATTCCCTCCGACACATGAATTGGTTCCCCATAATTAGTGTACCGCTTATTAAGTATGAGGGGACCAAAGTTGATTTACAAGTCTGTTTTCATGCACATGCACTTGAAATTTTTTATATGTTTCGATAATATTATTGGAAGTATTCTTTCAATAAGTGAAAGTTGTCCAAAGTTAATAACTAATTCTAGATCACTATTTCTTTAACTGATGATGCTAAAGAGATTTTGTCTCGGCCTATTAGTAGCTCTTCAGCTGAGAAAAATTTGAATACTTCTTTCTACATACATAGTGTGAAAATGAAAAGATTGAACAATGGAAGGGTAGATAAGTTAATATTCATCCATTCAAACATTTGCCTCCTGTCATAATTTTGAGAGATTTACAAAGTTGGTCCATATAAAGGAGGGGATATAGATCCCAATAATGATAACTTGGAAGACTCTTCAAGTTGGAGGAGCTTAGATGGAATTGTTTGGATTCGGAATTGACAAGATGCATTTGATGTTAAGGAGAAGAAAGTTGCAGGATAGAAAAATATTATTAAGAGGCCGTCTAATATTTAATTGTTTAAATCTTATATATTGAGAAACTATAAAAAGGAAGTATTAAAGTGTTTTGTATGAAAAAATATTGAAATGCATAATTAGTTTTTTACTTTCTAATTTTCTACTATACACTTTGAAAAATGATAAGCGTAGCCAAAAAAATTACATCGTATCCTATATCAAACTTGCATACTGAAGCAAGCTACCCCTGTCGAATCCAAAATTTCAAAGTCTCAAATTGCGCACCCGAATTCGTAAACGACCTGCTACGTACCGCGAACCATGTAACTATATATGGTTTGGATTCTTTTGCATAAATTCATCAGTGCAAAGAGTTAAAGCTATATATGTAATCGATGATAAGGTTTTTGATCAGTCAAAGTTCGCTATTCATTTTGACCTAGCTTTTCTTTGTGTCCTTCGTACCTCCTTTTCTTTACCTCCTTAATTCTATCTTGTTTGCTTTTTAGTTAAGTTGTCTTAAGATTTTTACCCAAAACTTTCTTCAATTAATCCACAACTACGTCAATTAGATAGAAAATAGAAGGCGGGGTCTGTTTGTACAATATTCACAGTTTACGTAACTGCAGTTTACATGAAAATTCATGTCTCGGATTTTTTTTTCCTCTTTTTTTTTTTTTTGACTCTAAAAGAGTGTAAGAAAAAAGAGAAACACTTTTCTCTTCTCCGTCATTTCTGCCTACCTCCTCTTCCCATCTCAAAGAACCTTAGCATTTTACCATTTTCATCTTCGAGTTTAATGCAAGAAAAAGCCCATTCTTGTTCAAGCAAGCTAACAAATGAGTATCCAGACTCACAAATAAATGACTGAACTTTAATTAAAAAATCATAACATCCAGATATTTCCTCAAAGGGATTACTCTTAGCCCTAATATTTAACCCACAAGCACCATCATCATCTCACACAAATATTCAAGAGAATCACACAATGCAATCGAAAAAAGAAATTAAAGAACAAAATGGAGTAACGCCACAGTTTCTGAGGCGACAATACAGATAAAATTATCAATCAAGGTAGACAACAACAATTTTATTAAAAAAAAAAGAACAAATATTGAGAATGAGTAAAGACCCAGAGGATTAGATACCTTGGGCAATGTTCTTCTTCTTCTTCTTCGTCTTCTCAGTTGGATTTTATTTATGGGATTTTTGTCTACAAACTCGGAAAGCACGAAGAGGCTGTGAATTGGCCCGACGTACTAACGGATGTGGGTCCATGCGCCATCCTTTTTTTTTCCTTTTCCTTTTTTTGGTGGTTTTAAATTATTTTCATGTTAATTTTTGGAGTTAGATGCATGAATCTTTCAAGTGAGGGACGCCACTTCATTATTGCTGGTTAATTATTTTGGGTTCATCTCCCCTTCTTCTGTTACATACGCTGAAAATCTTATTCCTTTTTTTTTTTTGATACATTAATGAGAGAGAGAGAAATTTCTAATTTCTTATAGCAGAAGAGCCGTGTACTGAAAAAATAATAATGGGGAAAAAAGGTATCTTCTTCCCTGAATCAATGTATCCCTTCAAAGCCATTTTACCGGTCTTGTGGAAAAAAACCAAGATTCATGCATTTAACGCATATAATTTAACGCAAAAACAATAAAACGAACCCCTAAAAAAATGTGCATACTTTGTGTTAAAGTAAGAGAGAGAGAAAGTTTTGGGTAAATTTTCCTTGAGTTGAATATTGAGTGTACACATATATTTATACAAGTAGAGGAGGGTGAGTTGTGTTCTCACAACCAATGTGTGACTAAAACTTTCTTCACAACCCTCCTCAAACTCATGTTGGATCAAACAAAGTGAGTTTGCGTACAAAAAATGGAACCGATGAACAGGTAAGGTTTTTGTGAAGAAATCTACAAGCTCGTCAGCGGATGAGACATGAGGAAGTAGAATTGTTTTGCTATTGATAACTTGTTGACGGACAAAATGAGCGTCGATCTCAATATGTTTTGTCTTCTCATGAAATACTGGATTATTAGCAATCTGGATGACACTCTTATTATCACAGTAGAGAGGAGTAGGAGTCGTAACAGAAATACTAAAATCACTGAGAAGACGACAAAGATGAATAATTTCTTCAGCTGTTGTGGACATTGCACAATACTCTGCCTCGGTGCTGGAAAGAACAACAACATCTTGTTTCTTATCCGCCAAAAAATTAGGAAATAACCAAGAAATATACAATAACATGTGGTAGACTTCCTGGTAGTGGGATCACCAGCCCAATCAGCATCAGAATAAGCACAAAGCTCTAACTTGGATGTAGCAGGAAATAAAAGAGAGCGGGTGCTAGTACCCCAGAGATACCAAAGAATCCGTAATAAGGCAGCATAGTATATAGAACGTGAGACACTAACAAATTGACTGACAATGCCAACAGCATGAGAGAGATATGGTCGAGAGATGCACAGATAGACCAACTAGCCAACAAGATGTCGACATCGGGTAAGATCAAATAGAGGCTCACCATCAGTAGAGCGGAGTTTGATATTCTGTTGGAGTGGAGTATCGACAATTGCATCATCAGTTAGCTCAGCTCAATCTAGAATATCCGAGAGATACTTCTATTGAGACAGTAGTACACCCTGCGGGCCTTGAGAAATTTCTAGACCAAGAAAATACCGAAGAGATCCAAGATCCTTCATGTGGAACTATTGTTGCAACTGAGATTTTGCATACTGTATACCAGCCATATCGTCACCTGTAATGATCATATCATCTACATAGATAAGTAATAAAACTCTGTCACGTGATGTAGTTCGAACAAACAGAGAAGCATCTTGATGACTTACCATAAAACCCGCCTTGAGTACGACATCACAAAAACACTCAAATCAAGCGCGAGGTGTCTGCTTAAGACCATAAACAGCACGGCGAAGGAGACATACATGTCCCGTAGGAATATTGGATCCTGGAGGCGGTTGCATATATACTGTCTCAGATAAAGAGTCATGGAGAAAAGCATTTTTGACATCCATCTGGTATAAGGGCCAACGATGAGCAACAGCGACCGCAAGAAGAGTACGAACGATGTGCATCTGAGCAGCAGGAGCAAAGGTCTCCTCATAATCAATACATTGTTACTGAGTAAAACCTCGAACCACTAAACGAGCTTTCCGACGTTCAATGGTGCCACCAGGACGATACTTGACCTTATAAACCCATTTACTACCAACTAAAGAGATGCCAGGGGGACAAGGAACAACATCCCAGGTATGTGTTTGCTGAAAGGCCTGAAATTCCTCAACCATAGCCTGTTGCTACTCTAGAAATTGAACGACCTCTTGAAAGGACTTTAGCTCAATTGTAGTATGAACCGAGATAAGGGAGTGGGTGATGTAGCTGGCGGAGAAGAACGATCAGTAGTATGGAGAAAATTAAAATCATCGGAAGCAGAATAAAATAGAGAATCCTCTATGAACTGAACATGTCGAGATATATGAACTCAACGAGATGCGGGATCATAACAACGATAACCTCAATGTTCTGAACTAATTCCTAAATAGACACAGAGAACAACTCTGGGAGAAAATTTATCACATTCGTGAGATGGCAGAAGAACAAAACAGTAACAACCAAAAATGCAGACCAGATCTAACGGGGAGGATGAGTATAAACATAACTATGAGGAGTAATACCGAAAAGAGAGCTAGATGGAGTAATATTAATAGCATGAGTAGCAGTGAGAATGGCCTCAGCCCAGAAACGACGAGGAACAGAGTAAGAAATGAGCATGAATCTAGCGGTATCGAGAATATGAAGATGTTTGCGGTCAGCAATACCATTTTACTCATGAATGTAGGGACATGACTGTTAAAAGATAGTCCCATAAGAGGACATGATAGAACACATGGTAGAGGATATGTACTCTTTAGCATAGTCAGAACAAAAAACTTTAATACTAGCTTGCTATTGACATTGAGTGAAGATCATCATAGTGAATGCTTGACAAGCAGCAAGTACGTAAAAGCGATTTTTAAGTAGGTAGACCCATGTATAACGAGAGAAATCATCTATAAAACTAACATAATATAAGTAGTCAGATGAAGAAGGTAGAGGAGCTGGCCCCCAGATATCAGAATGGACCAAATCAAATAAGGAAGTGAAAACAGATGTACTGGTTAGAAACGGTAGAGTAGTGAATTTAGCCAATTTACAACCAGTACATGACTCAATATGAGAACGAGAGGATACGTGACCAAGTACTCCGGACTGTATAAGACTTTTCAGCCTTTTATAAGACACATGACAAAGTCGTCTATGCTATAAATCTGCGGAAAGCAAGGTAGAGGATTTTGGACTTACAGAAGCAACAAGAGAACATGAACGTATAGACTCTGGAATATGAAGATATTCCAGAAAATACAGTTTGTGTCTCCTCCGGCCGGCCCCAACAGTCTTACCCGTCTGTGGATCCTACACAATACAAGTATCAGAAGAAAATGAGACAAGTAGGCCATCCATACATAAGGAGCTAACAAAAATTAAATTCAAATACAACTGAGGAGCCACATAAACAGAGCCAAGAGTTAGACGACCAGATGGGTCAGTTTGTGGGGTGATAGAACCATACTATGAAATAGACAAATGTTGTCCAGTAGCCGTGTAGATAGGGGGAAGAAAAGAGAAAGTGAAGACAGAAGATAAGAGGGAGGCATTATGAGTCATGAAAGGAACAACCAGAGTCAAAAATTCAGAGATCATTTATACCAGAGACCGAAGGGTTGGCTGAGGAACCAACAAGACGCGTTCCAGAGAGTTGTGCAGTAGATGTAGAGGCTTTATGCTGAAGAGCATCAATTTGATGGCGAATATTAGAGAGTTATGCAGCATATGGAGAGGTGGCATGTTGAAGAGCCGCAATTTGATGGCTAATATTTACAATAGATTGAAGAGCCTCAATTTGATAGCAAATATCAGAGAGTTTTATAGCAGATGGAGAGATGGTATGCTGAAGAGCTGCCATTTGACGGCTAATATCCGCAATAGATTGAATGCTAGGGTCTGAAGTGGTAGATGGCATAACATTGACCGGTAATCCTGGTGCACTAGAGGATCAGGACTGAGGGGATCGCTGACTACGGCCAGTTTCTGAGGAACGTAACTTAGGATGAAGCTGAAAACATGTCTCAAAGCGGTGTCCCTCCTTCTTGCAATAGGTGCAAAAGAACTTAGACCGAGCTTGAGAAGCAAGTGCCAGTGAAGAAGCCATAATAACAGCAATTCAAAGTTCAAAATAATAATCATTGAATAAAACCTGAATGTTTAAAGGAGAACCCGAAGGTTAATGTAGAAACCCGAAGATTAAAATGTAAGAACCCGAAGGTTATACATGACTGTCAAATCTGGGAAAAAAAAGAAGCAATCGGCAACCAAGGTGGCCCGAAGATCGGCCGGATCTGATGCTCACGCCCGAGACCTACAACGGATTAATACTGATGTTGAGACGTTGAGACTTCAAGATGGATTGAAACGGCGATGTCGTTACTGACCGTGAAATGACAACACCGTTTGTTTGAGGCCGAGAGACAGCTTGAAATGGTAATGTCGTTAATTGAGACCAAGAAACGATCTTGAATACGAGAATGCTGTAAGCGTCTAAATTTTTTTATAGATATCCAAACATAGCTCAAGATAAAGAGAAGACGATGATGGTCGAGGGGATCATCCAAAGCCAGAAGAGGTAAAGAAATAGGTGAAACAACACAGAAGAATAACATGAAGAGTTGCATACTGACGTGCGTAGGCGCGGCAGTCATTACTGACGCGCGTCAGCGTAACAGTCATCACTAACGCACGTATGCGTGGCAGTAACCACTGATGCGCGTAGGCATGGCAGTGGAACGTGGCGCGCATCTTCATGGGGTGTCTTCTTGTGATTTGTTAACGGTTTTAGCATCTTCTGAGGGTCCACGTGGCATCATAACAAAAGGAGAACGTGCACTGACATGGAAGAGTAGTTACACGCCGACAAAAATGGCATTTCGTGGACCTAAAGTCATGGGAGAACGGTTACAAACGTGGCTGAATGTGGCTGAAACTGCCTCTTTAGCCGCGACAGCAGAGACTAACGCGCTAAAGGCCACGGTAGCAGAGACTGACGTGCTAAAGGCCGCGGCAGTGACGACTGACGTGCCCAAAGAGAGTGCAGTTGGTCAATTATTTTACTTCCATTTTGACAGTTATGAACCCCTATCCCTATAAATACCTCCCTATACATGGAAAAAGGGCAGATTAGAGCATAGAGGCTTGAGCTTTTGGCGATTTTGAGCAAGAAAGAGAGTCTTCATCTTTTAAAAATACTTTTAAGAAGCTTTTGGTGATTCCTAGAGATCTAAGCTCAGACTTGATCTTTGGAAGAGTGAACATCTTACATCGATAAGATATTCGCTTAAGGTTCTTATTTCGATAAACGAAAAAGAACATTCAAAAGTCTTCATGGTTCAATCAGAATCTTGTGAATCAGTGGTCCATGGGTTAACGCATCCCCGGCACAGGCAAAGTCCCCACGAAAGCAGGAGTTGATAATTGGTTCATGTGTTATTTTCTAGAGAGTTATAAGTTTCTTATTTTGTTGTGTAATTCATTATAAGCAATTGAAGTTTTAATGGATTCCATTTTAAAATCAACTTTCAACGAAAACAACTGGCGACCACAGTGGGAGCCAACGGTCTCGCTACTGAGACCGTCGTGTCGCAGCCATTCAAGATAATGGTTAGCGAAGAGATCGAATACGAGTTTAATCAGGCAAAATTTGAGGAGTATCTATCATCCTCATCCTCAAAGTCTTCCTCGCCTTACAAATGCAGGAAGATTTCATCTTCTAGAAACATTGCCCAGTCTTCAACTCTGATGAAGGTCATGCGTGAAGACTCTTGCCCGATCGTTATTAAGGATTCTACTTACAACACCACAGCTCCAAATGACTCTTCTCCAGTCAAAGAGTCATTGAATCAAAGCTTATCGGCACTGACGAAGAGGACTCGTCAGAGACAACATCACCACCGTACTCGTCAATTGGCCAAGGCCTTAGAACAAACCGACGAGGTTCGCTACTATGCGAACCTAGAGTCAAGGAAGCATCAAGTGGTCCAGTCACCCCAATGACAAACCACTCACATCTCTGCTAAACTTATGACGAAGGAATGGACTCTCGTCAAAAGGGCTCGTTCGACCCTCAAAGAACGTATACAAAAGCGTTGTGCAAACGCCGCTCATGCCCTTGCTCTCTTGCAATAAAGATGAGGATAAAAAAAGGAAATGGTGTCTAAAGAATCACCAAAGAATCGCAAAGTTTGGATTCCTAAATCTGAACTTATGTAAACATCAAATTGGCGGGTCACATCCTTCAACCGCGGTAGTCTCCACGATCGCGGCCAAAGAAAAGTTGTCGAGGTCTTCTCTTCAACCCCGCCAACATCTGTTCCTAGCCCGTCTACTACAACCACATCTGTTACATCACCAGTGGAACCTTGGGTCAGTCATGACCTATCAAAGTTCAAGATTACAATAGCGGATCGCCTCGGTCCTATTCCTGATGATCGAGATAAAACTCCAAT
>BQKN01000968.1:6560-35926 GCA_022839385.1 Asparagus kiusianus
AGTTTGGTTTAAAGCTGTTTTTAGTTTTCACAAGTGGAGGAGATCATTTTCTTGTTTGGGCTTCAATCTATATCTCTCCATCTTGTTGTTCAGAGAAGAATCTCTAAACTCATTCTAGCTATTTATTATTTTGTTTATAATTTCTATATGCTAGATTTTAATTGAGTTTAGTTTGATTTTTGATTTCACTTATTGTTACACACACCCACTTGAGCTTATTGTATTTGCATTCATAAGTTGTAACTTTGAGTGTGAGCTTTCATTGTGTTCCCATCCATAGTAGAGAACAAACAATTATTGTATTGAGCCTAATTGTGAGATTCACTTTGTAATACACTTGTACACTGAGTGAGGAGTGTGTGGTGAGAGTCGGGGATCATTCCAAGAGGAGTGGCATCGGTTGATGAACCTAGGGAGAGGTTGTAACCGAGCACTTGAGGAAGACACGGCTAGGTCCAACACTTGTGTGGGTGTAGAGTGTGATTGCATAGTGTTTGTTGTGTGAGAGTTTTCGGTGAACTTGTAAACCGAGTGTGTAGAAGTTCTGGCTTCCAAACCGGATTGTTATAGTGGATTTCTCCCCGGGAGTGGGGAGCGGAGACGTAGGACGGAAAGTCCGAACTCCGTGATCATATCTTGTGTTTAAGTGTGCTTTGGTGTTTATTTATACTTGTGTTTATATTTCTCATCGCCATTGTACATAGCTCATTATTTATATGATCCACTATCTAGTTCATATGGTTTACCCCTTGTGTTAGTTTACATATCCTTGCATATACATTTTTATCATATAGGATATATCCCTTAGTTCATATTGCTTATCCTAGCTTATATAGTTGCTAATTTCATACTTGCTAGGATAACTTGTTAAGTAATTTTAATTGGCATTTTAATCGGATTAGATTAGCATAAGACCCTAATCACCCCCCTCTAGGGTCTAACAACATAGACGTCTTCGCTTTGAACTACGAGAATATGCCAGGACTTGATCCAAACTTAGTAATGCACTACCTCAACATCAAATCAGATGCCAAACCCATCAAACAGGCATAGAGATGGTTTCGTCTGCAGATTATGGAGGCAATTGAGGCAGAAGTTAAGAAATTGATTGACTCTAGTTTTATTATAGAAGTGCAACATTCCGATTGGCTGGCGAATATCGTACCGCTCCTTAAAAAGAACGGGAAAATCGGGATCTGTATTGACTCAGAGACTTGAACACCACTTGTCCAAATGACTATTTTCCTCTTCCAATCACAGATGTTATTATCGATAACATGTACAGATTTGAGAGAATGTTCTTTATGGATGAATTTTCGGGTTGCAATCAAATAAAGTTGTACCCGGATGATGAAAAACACACCGCATTTAGAACTCCTCTTGGGGTCTTCTGTACACGGTTATACCTTTCGGATTGAAAAACACAGGCGCAACCTATTAACGAGCGATATCAAAGATTTTCCAAGAACACCTTCGGAAAAACCGTCGAATGCTATGTCGACGACCTAGTCGTGAAAAGTCATAATAAAGATGACTATATCAGAGATTTGAGGATGATGTTCGATCTCATGCAAACTCACCAATTAAAGATGAACCCCACTAAGTCTTTCCTCGGAATGTCCAGTAGTATGTTTCTGGGATTCGTTGTCACTACGAAGGGTATCCATATTGACACCGACAAAGTGAAAGCAATAAACAAATTGCAACCTCCGAGGAACCTTAAAGAACTTGAAGGGTTGCAAGGGCGGCTAGCTTATATTCGTTGTTTCATCTCAAATCTATCCGGGAAATGCCAATCGTTTTCTAAACTCACCAAGAAGGATGTGTCGTTCATTTGGGATGACGCTTGTCAAAAGGCATTCGAGGATATCAAAGCATATATGCCGAATCCTCCTGTTCTCGTTGCACCAAAATTAGGTAAACCATTCTTGATTTATATTAAGGCGATGAACTACTCATTAAGTGCTTTGCTCGTACAAGGTGATGACAACGGTCACAAACAGGCCATCTATTACTTAACCCGAACTTTGGTAGGTGTTGAGTCTCGATATCCAATGATTGAGAATGAATGCCTCGCTTTGGTGTTCACCATCCAATAGATGTGGCACTATCTCGTTGGATAGACAATCTATATCATTTCAAACGTTAACCCAATTTTGGTATTCATGAAGCAACCAACCTCTATGAATTAGAGATTAGCAAAATGGGCCCTACTCCTATCCGAGTATGATTTGCACTTCAAACAATAGAAGTCAGTCAAAGGACATGCAATTTGTAATGTTTTGGCAGCTAACCCTACAACTAATGCGGCCGAATTGTATGAAGATTTGCCAGATGAAACCCATGAGATCAATGTTACTTCTCATCAACACATTTGGCAATTGTACTTTAACGGTGCTTCTCGAGCAACCAACACGGCTAGCGCTCCCAGTAATTCTAAAATCTCTGCAAGAGTTGGAGTCGTCCTAGTCTCCCCGGAGAAGCATGTGATACCCGAAGCCTACTCATTGATAGGAAAATGCTCCAACAACGTAGCCGAATACAATGCGTTGCTTATCGAACTTAGCTTGCCAAAGAGTTGGGGGTCGAATATCTTGAAGCTTTTGGTGATTCTCAATTGATAGTCAATCAAATTCGAGGAGAGTACGAAGTTAGGAATCAAGACTTGATACTGTACCATAAGGTGGCCATCGAGATGGTAGGTTCGTTTGAGGAATTCTTCATCGAATACATTCTACGTCTCCAAAACATGTATACAGATACATTAGCAGCATTAGCAGTATCTTTGGTGCAACTTCCCGACACAAAACAATGAGTTACCATCAAAACTCATCAACTTTTTGTGTTAGAATGCGCTTTGGAAATCAATGAGGTGCATACGGCCAAAATTAAACTCGAACCTCGAGATTGGCGATTCCCTATTATCGACTATGTCGTGTATGAAATTTTACCACAAGATATAAAAGAAATAGACTCGTAAACGAAGGGCACCGAGATTCTATTACAACTCAACGATCCAAACGCTGTATCATCACGCATACGACAGGTTACTACTTCGATGCCTCTCAACAAAAGAAGCGGAAGAAGCTATCAAAGAAGCTCATGATGGAACTTGTGGTGCACATCAACCCGGTCCTAAGCTTTGCGATCGTCTCAAAAGAATGAGGTATTATTGGCCAACCATGGTCAAGGATGCGGTTGACTACGCCCGACAGTGCCACGCATGTCAAATACATACAAACTATATGCACCAACCCTCGGAGTACCTACATCCATCAGCTACTTCATGGCCATTCAAGACATGAGGGATGAACATCGTTGGTCCTATTTTCCCACCATTAGTAAAAGGTGGCCGTTTTATTTCGGCAATCACCGATTATTTCTCAAAGTGAGCTGAAATAATTCTGCTAAAAGAAGTAAGGACTAGCAACATTGTTAGATTCATCAAACACCATATCATCTATCGATATAGAGTTCCAAGATGAATCGTACACGATAACAATCCTTAGTTTATGAGCAACGCCTTCATCAAATTTTGCGGGAAGTTCAGAATTGAAGATGTCTTATCGACGGCATATAATCCCACGACAAATGGATTGGCTGAGGTATTCAATAAGACAATCATAAATATTTTGTCAAAGCTTGTGAGAACCAACAAGCGAGACCGGGATGATAAACTTAGCGAAGCCCTTTGGGCCTATCGTACTACAGTCCGTACACCTACCGGGACGACTCCGTACTCACTAGTATATGGATGCGAGGCTGTTCTTTCCTTGTAAATTCAAATTCCATCCCATCATATCGCTCTCACAACAGGGATGACGATGGAGAAACAACACAAGAAACGTCTCGAAGAACTCGAGATGTTAGACGAGAGGCGTTTGGAAGCTCAGTAGTAGATCGAGTTTTACCAAGACAGAATTTCTCGTGCTTTTGACAAAGAAGTTAAGCAAAGAAGCTTCAAGCAAGGAGATTTGGTTTTTGCCATCTGACGGCCAATGATACTTAACTCCAAGAAAAAAGGTAAGTTTCAACCCAAATGGGAAGGACCATTTATAATAGAGACAGTCTACCCTAATGGTGCATACCGTTTATTCACCCAAGACGGTGACAAGATCATGATGTTAATAAATGGGAAATTCTTGAAAAAATACTATCCTTAGTACGCTCAGGATAACTTGCTAAAATGGGAACTTCCTGGAGAATACTGTACAGGGTGTTCTTAAGGATAACCCGAGATCAGCTAGATTGGCCATAATATTCCCTCACGAAACTCCCACTGTTGTTGTCGATTTATACTCTTCTACCATAAAATTCCTCACTGATCAAATTAATTGATGGTGGGTCCACTAAAATTCTCCCTGGTTTACTCCACTCAAACTCACACTATGTCTGTGTACTCAACACTCCCATTATTAGATACAGGCCATAATGTTTGGAGTTTTTTTTAATCTGCCAATTCTTGATGGTTTTCAAACCCCTTAGTGTTAAATTCTTATCACTTGACACTAAGAATCCCCCAACCGAGCGATCAAACCTATAAAAGTTAGGATTGCCTCAAACCCCTTCTTGGTTAAACCTGTATATAGTTAGGGCCGAAATCACATTTCCCTTTCAATAAACGAAAGGCTTTCACTCCTTCCCTTTCAGTCAAACCTATAAAAGTTAGGACTAAAGTCGGAATTTTATTTTTTAGATCAGATAACCAATCCTATAAAAGTTAGGGTTAACTATATCTTTTTAATTCTTGGAGTGGAGATCCCACTTTTAGTTTTACCTTCCCGGATTCTTAAAGTAGAGATCTCACTTTAAGTTTCCTTTGTAACCGGAGATAGGATATAAAATTTCTCCTCCCCGGTATCGGGTCTACTTCTGCCCAAAAAGAAGGCCTAGAAATAGTATATAAAATTCTTCCTCTTTAGTATCGGGTTCGTCTTTGCCCTAACAGAAGACACCATCTTCAAACACTAATAATCCGTGCCTTACACGCATGGGGAATTTTTATCCCGAATCCTAAGTAGGGATAATTCAACATCTAATATGCGTTGCCTGTTTAGTCTTTCACCGATTGAGAAAGATACCAGAATACAAGTCTGGAGAATTTTATCCCGAAGCCTGAGAAGGGATAAGTCAACGCCTTACACGCGTTGCCGGTTAGTCTTTTGTCGTAAAAAGAACAAAAGCCCCCATATTCGATATTATGGCAGGTTGTTATTAATAACACCATAATCCGTTCCTTACACGCGTTGGGAATTTTATCTCGAATTCTAAGTAGGGATAAATCAACGTCTAATATGCTTTGCCAGTTTAGTCTTTCACCGATTAAAAAAGACATCAGAATATAAGTCTGGGGAATTTTATCCTAAAGCCTAAGAATGGATAGGTTAGCACCTAACACGCATTGCCGTGTTCTATTCCCATAAAAATGACCAAGTCTACATATTCTAACTCGTAGCACTAAGTCTAAGGGAGTTCATTCCGTTAGCACAACATTACATATGAAACAGACTTAGACAATTCATATGCTAGCCCGACCCAAACGGTAGTCGGTAAAGGCTCATCAAACCCGTTGATGACTGAGGGTTTGCCAAAAATCCTAAAGTCTACATCTAACACATGTTACCGGGTGGTACATTCATATAAAAATGACCAAGTCTACGTATTCAATATCGTAGCACTAAAAGGGTTAACTCTTTTAGTATAATGTTACATGTGAAACGGACTTAGACAATTCACATGCTATCCCGACCTAAAAGGTAGTTGGTAAAGGCTCATCAAACCTATAGAAGGCTGAGGATTTTCCAAGAATCATATAAGTATTACCATTGATTATGCTAAGCAGAATGAATAATCATAATGAAAGTATACTGAACAAAAAAATATATCTTCATTAGAGATAGATAAAATTCTAGCAACTTCCTCCTCCATTTTGGCTAATCTCTCTTCTGAGAGCGTTATCTTTTGGATATCACAAGCCTACCATCCTCTTCCTCGGCCTTGGTCAGCTCCAAAATAGACTTTCTCTTTTCCGCCTCCGCAAGTTTTTGCTTAAGCTCTACTATCTCACCATCGGTATAAGCTATGGAAGAATCGAGCTCGTGTATATAGGCAATCTGTTAGAGAGAACCTCCTTCACCTAGTCGACCCGTTTTCTTTGTGCCTGAATCTTGAGCTCGGCAGATGCTCGAGCTTCATGCCAGGATTGTAGATGGGTCTCAATCTAAGCAGTAATATAACCAGGAGCACCAACGGATCGGAGCTCTTGCATCTTTTCAAATTCATGCTCTAACCACTTTGGGTCATCGGTCAAGGCATCTGCAATTTTCGGCGAGCCAACGTCCCTCACCGAGGCTATTTTGTGCTCGAGGAAAGGTCGGAATTGATTGAAAGGGAGCTCTTTCTGCAAAAGTTTGTCAATCAATAACCATGCGAAATTGAAAAAGTGGCTGACCTCCAAACAGAGGATGAACTTCTTTGGATCATCATCCGACAATAATGCCTTAACCATGTCCCGGAGTTGAGGCGACAATCCTATAAAAAGATAAGAGATGAATATTCCAAAGTATAAAACAATTCTAAGTAAAGATATGATGCGAAATTTACCAATATCTGTGGAGCTTTCTTCAGCTGAACGCATCACGCCTGGTTCCGTTCATCTGACTTCATGAGTCCCAGGAGGCACGGTGGGCGTAGCAGCCATTGAAGCACCAACTTCTTTGGTTGGTCTCACGGTTTGTTCAGTTAGGTTCCCTTAATAGTTCTAACACTCGCTGTAGCTGGCATCCCCGAAAGAATTAGGAGTTGCATCTCGAGAGCCAACGACTGGGCCTCGACGATAATCCCTACCAACAGCAAGAAATCGAGACCCTCAAATTCATCAAACCCTCCAATAAGAGTAGTTGTATCAGTCTTAGCGACTGGTCCAACGATTAGAACTCTCCTATGGTTAAATGGAAACTGACAAATGAATATGTAACAGGGGGAATAAAAATCATACTGGTAGGCAAATTAGCTGTGTTCATCGATTCGACAGCCTCACGCTATGCTTGTTCAGACAACATATCTTCAAAAAGTCTGTCATCAGAGTCTAAAGAGATGGGAAGCGGATCGGGTGAGGGTACACCCGTTTCTCCAAGGGCCGCATCACGGAAGGCTCCCTGCTCGCCTAGATCCCCCACTGAAACACCTACAGGGAATCAAAATGTTAAAGTAGAAAGAGCAAAAGCCGAGAATGCACAATGAGAGGAAGTCAAATCCACCTTCAGTAGCTGCACCGGGATCCACAGCCTTATTACTCAGGACCGCTTCTTGCAATTTTTCTAAGAGGGTAAGAAGCATAAAAACGATTAACGGAGATACGAATTCCGAATCGTTCAGGTACCAGATAAAAGACCTATCACCGATGTTAGATGTACCTGGATCTCTAACCCTTTCACTTGTATCGGGTCCGGTACCAGTCCATAACAGCTTTAACATTTATACCTACTTCAGCACCTGCAGGTTCCTTGGCCATGACCTCATCCATTTGTCGGGATCTTTCGAAATCATCAAAGATGGGAGAAGGAGGATCATATTCCTCCTTACCTTCTTCACGACCTCCTAAGACACAGTAATGGCTAAGTCTAGGAATTAATAAGCGGAACAGTCAAAAGATCACAAAGAGTTAAAACATTACCCTCTCCACCAATGGGAATGTCAATGCTAGGCCTCATTTCCGAAGCCAAGAGTCCACCATATCGCTTGGAAGCTAACTTTTTACGCTTAGCAGGGGGAGCCTCCTCCGGATCAATGACTCGTTCATGAGCCAATTTAGAACGTGACTCTAGCCCTGAAGTGACTTGAGTTGTAGGCTGAGATCTTCTCTGGCGTATAAGTTGGGGCTCTTCTTCTTCCTCCTCCTCGGAAGCTGCACCTGGGAGTTCAACTGACATCCTATTAGGATAAGTGAATAAAACTTGCATCCTCGGCTTCTTCAAAGCTGGTGAAGGTTTAGATAATTTTGAGCGGCAAGCTCGATCAGCTATTGCTAACTCAATTAACTCTAAGAAGAGAGGATCTGACAGACCTGTTCTCAGCTCCTCTTCAGTGTCGCTGACTCTGGCCTCTCGGCCACTCGTAATATCAGTTTTCAGGATCTCATTATCGAGAGGAAAGATGACTTCCTTCTGCCTCTCCTGGCCAGAAGGACCCGCACGTTCTTTTGCTCTTCTTTTTTGAAACTCAGCCTTGTACACCATCTGAGTGGCAATTCGAGTCGCTTCTTCGACCGCTAACTCTGTAATTGGTCGCATTGGTACAGACTCGTTTGCTGCCAAAAGCTACTGACATTGTTGGAAAGTCATCTCTAATTTGCACTCAACACCGGGGAGTTTGAACTTGGTACCGGTGCAGCCAGTTATACTCCACAGCCATGCCCTAGCCCCATCTATCAATCCACCATGAGTCCAGAGGTGTCGATTTAGGTTCCTAATATAAATTTGATCGTATCCGAATTGGTGTGCGAACCGACACGACAAATATGGCTTTATATAGCAGCGGTTTTGCACCTGGAAGATCAAGTAACCCGACTGGATATTAATCAACCAATCGAAGCAACCAGAATCAAGGGAAGTCTAACCCGTACCTGGCACCTCCGTATCGACTAGTGAATCGCCATATTGAACTAAAAATCAAAGGAAGCAAATAGGGAAGATCCAGCACTTCTGGTTTTGAAGTTGCCTCTTAATCTCTGCGAACCCTCGTCCTTTCCATTTACAGCTTCCTATTAATTAGAGAAAAGGAATGGATGAGTCTACAGAAGTTAGGGGCGACATCATATCCAAACAGTGAGGATGAGCCAAGCCATCAAGTAGGTGTAGAGAAGATCCATCTTTGTGAGAGGGATTTGAGTTGATGGTTTACCCTCCCTTTGAGTGAACACCTTCACAATCTGACGTACCCCTCTATGAATATCCGTAGTCATTGCCGGAAGAAGAGATAGATTTTTTCAATGAGCGAGCAGAACTGTAGGATAAAGAACTTCTAGAGGTAGGACATCGGTAGATTAGTACGACACCACGCACTTCTTTAACCATATGGCGAGGTACTCGGCAAGCAACATGATAGGTCGGATTGGTTTCACCGCTTGCCACAAAAATGTTTGCAACTTGGTTCCAGTAGCAAAATCATTCTCAACTCTAGCTGTGGCGTAAGATTGGGCGTTGGACTTTCTGATTAACTCCTTAACTTCTGAGGGGGGTCAACGACGTCAACTCATGTATCGCTTTGCCCGAGCCGCCGTCTGTGTTCTTGAACAGATAATCCACAAATTTCTTCAAACTAATCTGTGGCTGTGGCTTCTTTTGATAATAGGCCAACACCTGCCAAAGCTATGTGGTAGTAGCAGGTGAGATCCCACAGAGTATTATAACAATTGGTCGTCCGCGACCTCAACTACTGAAGCTCCCGATTACAAGGAAATATTCTTGATAGATTATATTGCCCATCGGAAGACCGAAAACCTTATGCATCTCGTGCAGTGCCAACCCCATCTCACTATACTTGGTCAAAAATGTGTTGGTGTCGGGGTTGTAAAGCTCCAACAGTGCCAGGAAGTGAGGAATGATGATTGGTAGCCCATAAGTGGTGGTACAGATAAATGTGTACAAACCACTAGCCTTCAACTCCTCATCGAACCGACTTAAGATATAGTTGCTCAAACAAGCCCACCAAAGCTTATCCGATGAATGCACCCAACTAAAACACCAGTGACCAGTTGCTGGTAGCTCTCGACCTAAACTCATGAGTCGATTCTGTATAGTGTTGGAAATGGTAAAGGCCTCACCTCTGGGGGATCATTCAATCCCAAGACTCTCGGATGTAGCCATGTTATCCGATTACGATCACTTGATCTAGGAATGGCCCCATGGGTAATGTAGTCGTAATGAACACGGTCGTGCTCCTCTGTTAACCCCCACGACATTTCCCATGGGATGGCTAGGCAACGTAGCTCAGTAAGCGAATGATGACGAGGAATCAGAGGGAGATATAAGTGATCGCCATCATCATGATGCAGCCATTGTTCGGCTCTGAGAGACGCAGCAGCTGGATCTTCTACGGAGTCGCCGAACAAATAGTCTGGTTTCCTCAATGGATGTGTAGAGCTTGGGTCTTTCACTAGAGACGTGTCCGTAATAAGTTGCCTTAAAGTGCGGCACTCTCCCTTCCATATTAGTAGTGGGAGTTCTTCCGGTGCGCCCAGAGCAAATTAGGTAACCACTGGTATAGGAATTAGCTCATCAGTACAGAAATAAGCCTCACTACAAAGACCTTCCACTGCGTGAGCATTAAACGCCTTCGAGGGAAACTCAACTAAGGTAAACAATATGTGATTATTAGATACAATCATAAATACCTATGTTAAGGCAGTATAAGCGTTAAACTCATCTCACGAGCTGTGAAATAGAGTCACGATCTTATTAACTAGGCGGAATGACTAAAAGCTACACTATACACACAAAGCATGGAATATAACATCGCACGAATAGCACGGCAATATACCCACCCTCCGGATTGTAGTACAACAGGAAATTGCCCCAAGTTAATTCAGATATGTCTTGACCAAGCAAAACATGTCTTGTGAAGTGTCCACCCCCATGAAGGAGGGTGGCGGCTCTTCCTAATTGCCTCACCAAGGATAACAAAGCGGGGATGCAACATGCAGCATGATATATTAATATTGAGTTCATGAATAAAAGAGGCGACGAAGTTATACCTGTACAACTAAACGACGTCAGCTCGGGTGGCTGAGTCGCCGAACGACCTCGAGCAATGCGGGATCTCTTGGACGACATATCAGCAAAGAGAGTTGACAATTCAATTATGTCAGAAGTTAGGAAGTATCAGGCCAATATCAAAAGAAAACTATGCTATTCTATGAAATAGTAGTTGTCGGTTAAAAATCTGATTAAATCTACGTAGTGGGCCTAATGCAGATTCGGTTTCAACCCACGACAGCTCGTGTAACAAACTGAGCCAGAATTTTGGAATTCTAGCCAAAGTCATCTACGTGGTCAACATTAAAGCACAACATGCCTACAAATTAGACTATCGTGTGTACTAAAAGCCCGATATGGTAGTTATCATGCACGGTTCCAGATTCAAATTACATAACTATTCGGGATGAAAACTAAAAGTTTAGTTCATATAAAATCAGTTCTCATGCATGACTACACACTCAAAATGGGAGGGTAACAGGTAAGCCAAATCGTTTCTCAAGCTTAAGAACACGGTGTTTGTACAGAGTCAAGTTAAATACCTCACATATACCTAACCAAGTCAAACATGGGAATTTAAGCGGATTGTAAACAGAGTTGGTCCATTACCAAATTCATGCATACAAGGGTTTCACCCATACACGAAAACAAGAATTAAGACCTCGGGTTTGGTATAGGATCAGACAAACCAAGAATTAGTGTTTCAATCTAAAACCCTAGGTCTAGAGGAAGAGTTTCAGCCATGATTACAAGTCTTAAAGAACTTCAGTCATGCACAAATTCAAGAAATCAAGAACCCAATATCTGAAACCCTAAATTCATCACAAAAGAGGGGTTTCATAATTCGGTCATCCCATATAAAATTAAAGCAAGCAATAGAGGTTGTCTTACCTATATCGTGGGCATAAGGCGACACACGAAAGAGGAGTGCACCGAACCCTCTCAAACCCGACAAATTTTGAGCTTGAAACCCTAGCTTGAACGGAAATTCGAAGAAGTCACCGGTGGACACGAGGTAAGGGTGGTGAACAACGAAGAGGGTATGGGAATAGGAGAGGTTCGATAGAAAAAGAAAAAGAACAAACTCAAAGAAGTTTTCAAACAGTTGAAAAACACGAAAAACACAGAAGCTCGGGTTCTTTTGAAATCTCAAAACGACTAAGTGTTGGAGATAACCCCTGACCCGAACCAAACCCAATTCGAACCGCTCGAACCAAGCAAAGTCGGACCAAACCAAATCAAGAAGTCAACCCAAGAACTTCTGTGCTGACTCACACCCATGCGAGTCACCATTTGGTGGCTCACACACGTGCGAACCACCATTTACTGACTCGCAAGTGTGATGAGTTGTTTGGCCAATTTACGGGCATTTTGACCCATTTTTGAGTATTTTCAACGTATACCGGACCCGTATCCCTACTTTGATAGGTATATGAGTCTAAAATATTGCTTACCCTTATCGAGAAGTTTCTAGAGAATATCATTCAGGATATTCTTAAGGATAACCCGACAAAACTCTAGTTAACATACGAGTATAAACCGTGTTAATACCGGTCAACACGTCGATAACTTTGCCAAAATAAAGCTAAGGGAAATTATGGAGTTCAACTACATCCAGATATGAATTCCTGACAAAGTCAACTCGATGACACGAGCTAAGTTTGAAAAATTACACACTAGTCTCAATTTAAGACTTAAAGGGCGGTTAGATGATAAACGTACCACAGAAGAAACTTCATCTATTCGACAAAATACTGAGTAGAATGAAGACTAAAGAAGCTAAGAACTGAAACCAATTATAGGTCATGTCGTACCGATTGAAGGTTGGACCTATCATATCTAAAGTATTCCACACTCTTCTATAAAAGAAACGAGACTGAAATACATTGGAGGGGGTATCTGTAGGCATTAAAATTACCTATGAGTTCCCGTACGCAGCTCAAGACAAAGAGAACATGATGAACGTCATCACCCAAGTCAAAGAAGATTATCAGACACCGATAAAATGTATGAAATGAATCGGTAAAGTGCACAAGTCAACAAAGTGACGAAACACATGCAAAGGGGCAAAGCAAGCAAACCAAAGGAGATACAAATAGCCAAAAGGGTCAAAAATACATAATAACATGCCAGGCAGCTCGCACGCATGCGAGTCACCAAATGGTCACCTACACCCATGCGAGTCACCAAATGGTGGCTCGCACAACTCCGAGTCACCACGACATATTTGGCCTCCCAAAATGTGGATTTTGATGTTTTACTAGAATTCTTTCATCCTAAGACCTCCCTAACTATTCTGAAGTTATCCTTAAGTGCACCTGGGCGGTTATCAACCGCAGATGATGTCAAAACACTTAATCTTATCAGAAAACATGACGACAAAAGCCTATAAATAGAAGTCCAGGGTCTTTATTTGAGAGGATCTAAAATCTAAGGGTGAGGTGCTGTCCAATTGAACAGTAGACCACAAATTTCAAAGGAGAATTAGCAAATCTTGGCAAACTTTTTCATAAAGAAAAGGACTTCGAAAGATTTGAGATTCTCTCTTCCTCTTTTCTCCGGATCAAACCTGGTTTTGATCTCGAGAAGAGCCATAATCTCACTTGGTCGTGATTGTCATTGCTGCAATTGTTTCCTTCGTGAAGCAAGAACATAATTACACTTGGCAACCGGATTTGATCTGTGGCGGTTCACGGACTAACGCGTCCCTAGCACAGGCAAAGATCCCACACAAAGCAAAAGGAGATAAACTACCATTGTGTTTTATTTTATAAAGTTGTAATCTTTACTTTTCTCCTTATAAGAAGATCTTACAAAAAGATTAGTTTGAACTTGTAATCGATAAACGGTGTAACATGTTTGACGATAATGGAAAATTCAACTTTTGACAAAAACACAAGCCTTATCCAGACTTTGGCCTGATAGGTCTTTATGACTTGTCAGCTCAATCACTTCCCAGATAATAAGGAGACACACTCTCCCATAATGAAGTGACTTCCCCTCTAGTTGCCAACCAACACCTGTAAAGCGAAGGACGACTCAGTATAACCATAGGCCTTCTGCCACGCCCATCTATCACTTCCCGGATATTACGGAGGCATCCTATCTCATACCGAAGTGACCTCTCCTTTGATCGCAAGTCAATATCTATCAAGCAAGGGATAACCCTGTTATCAGCTCATCTCGCCACGTCAGATAGGGGTATTACCCTAATTGATAGGGGGAAGGGGAGACAATTTAAGAACAAAGACTCCTAAAAAAACTCCTTCCAGAAAGAGGAAAACGGAGGGACGCTTCTTCATAAAATTTAACACACAGGAACTCACGTAGATCCTCTAGGAATGCTCCTTGCTACCTTAAGAACCATATCGGTTCATAACATTCCCCTTTCCCACTCGAGTTTCACTAACTTGACCATCTGAGGAACTACGGGAGAATCAGTCCCTACCCTCTCATGGGTTTTTTATCTATGAAGCGCGGACATCAAGCCCTCATTCAAGAACCAGACATAAAGTCGAAGAAGGGAGCTAGCCCTCCATCATTCTTCATCACCCAGCAACAATCCTCTTCTAGATTTATTGGCTATTTGATATTCTGCATTGATAGTTTGACGCCCACCATAGGGCCACTCTTCTTTTTTGAGAAGACATACCAAGTTCTGAACAAGGGTCTGATGTTAATCACCTTGAAGAACAATATTGAAATTGCACCATTCAAGTTAAACGAAGCCTAGAATTGCATCATTCAAGATAAGAAGGATTAGCCTATGGCTATGAGGAGCCAACAAAGGCGTAGCCCTTATGGGCCCCTACATCTTTCTGGGGAGTATTTTCCAAGCATGCCATCAACCAGATGATGAAAACCGCTTCCAGAACCCCGAGAGCCCTCCTAGAGAAGAGACACTACTATGGTGATTGTATGGATTGAACATGTAGCATAGGCTTCTTATCACCGTCACAGACGAACTCCAGATAAACTCCACCTTCTAGATAGCTAAGAAACCTAGAGTTGGATCACCAATCAGAACTCTACCTCCTCCAAGGGTTATGAGTAGATCACTGATGCTCCATCTGACAATAGCTCATATGAGTATAAGAGTAGTGATTAAGTTGTGATAGGTGCCTGGGACCGTAAGAATTCTTTGTAGGTAACTCTCCTATATCAGGGATGAGATTGAGGGAAAAGCTTAGGGCCTGTCAGCTGATCATCTTCCTAAGAAGAATGATCTTGGCCATTCAAACCGATGCCTTCACCACAAAAGTTGCCTAAGCTTTAGTGGTCGAAGCATGCGACCCGCATGATCCCTATAAGGAGAGTTCTCCAGTCACAGCATAGTCCAGCCCTCAATACTCCCGAAGCTCCTTTAAGAAAACCACGATGGTTTGTCATTTTTAGGGAGTACAATATCGGCTAGCGAATTCTCTCTCCAAAAGAGTTTGTGCCACAAAAGGTACAATGTAGCCTCTCGCCATTCAACACGATTTAGGGCATCAGGGCAGTTCCTTTTGCCAAAAGCCGACATGCTAACCATCTGCCTTCAAGGCCTTACTGAAGATTCAGACTCAAAAGGAACCTAGGCTGGTGAGATGGCAAATTGAGTTTCAACTCATCTTTGTTTATCAACAAGTTTTCCGCTATGAAAGCAAGAAAAATCCAACTAAAATAAATTCTGTACTGGCAACCTTAACAACTACAAAATCATCTTTGAAGCAGAGCCAAAGCAAGGTCACAAGTGGCTCAACCACCTTTGAGCGTCAGATGCCTGTAAAGGATATTTTTCATGATAATGTAAAATACAGAACTGATAAAATATCATTCAATATGAATTAACTCTGATTCCGTAGGGGATCAAGGCTTTACTATGGCCAAAGACCTAGGCGTCATGTAAGACCTAAGAACCACTAACAAGCCCTTGGCTCTTTATCAAGGTAAGCCCAAGGCACAACATATGGTTGATTCCTCCGGCTCTCATCGATCATCATGGACAAGCCCTTGGTACCTCATCAGGAACAAATCCAAAGCATAACCCTTTGGCCGACTCCCATAGTCATCTCTCGATCTTAGGAGAAGTAAAGCCCTAGTCAACTCTCAAGAGTTTTAGACATTTGACTCTTCAGTCGAATTGCAAGCCCTTGGTACCTTTTCAGGGTAAACCCAAGGCACAACGACTCCTTAGTCAAATAAACAAAGCCTTTGGCTCTTTATCAAGGTAAGCCTAAGACACAACATATGGTCGATTCCTCTTGCTCTCATCAATTATCATGGACAAGCCCATGGTACCTTATCAGCAACAAACCCAAGACACAACCCTTGTGCCAACTCCTACAGTCATCTCTCGGCCTTAGGGGAAGTAAAGCCCTAGTCAACTCTCAAGAGTTCTAGGCATTTGACTCCTCAGTCTAATTTCAAGCCCTTGGTACCTTTTCAGGGTAAACCCAAGGCACAACGACTCCTTAGTCAAATAAACAAAGTCCTTGGCTATTTATTAAGGTAAGCTCAAGGCACAAGCCTATGGTCGACTTCCACAATCACTACTCGACCTTACGGGGATTATGAAGACCTAGGCACCTCCGTAAGACCTAGGCATCCAACCTTAGGGTTGCTATTCTACCAAAAAGGTATTCATAAGTCTAAGGTATGAATATTAAGTGTATGGTTAATGTTTAATCGATATAAAAACTTAAGCAGTCGTCTGTTAAAGTTCTGGTCAATTGAACGCTCAGCCAAAATAAGGCATCAAGTGAACTAGTTGTCACAAGTCTCTTGCACGGGTTGACACATTACAACTAACTTACTTCAGCCAACATCTTAGATGAAAATGAAGCTATAAAGTTAAAAGAATATAAGCAATGAAGGCAAGCTCAAGAATGGAGACAAAAGTTAATTTTTCATTAAAAAAAGAGTAAACTTTGCTACAAACTTCTCTACTAAAAAAAATAGACATGCAGGTCTTCAAATCTCTTGACCAAGCTCGAGAGTTGGACTTGATGAACTCCTAGTGGCAACAATAGTAGAAGATTCCCTAGGGGCCCCAGCAACAGGCTCGACCTTATCATCATTCGATGAAAAATCTAGTCCGCCTCCAATTCTCTCGACATCTTTCAACAAGTCAAGACAACAGAAGATGCATGGAGGATAAAAATGATCTGGAATAGGATGAGAGTCACGAGGCACCAAGGAGGCGAAGTAATCAATCCCAGCTTTACATGCCAAGGCTACTTCGACCTTCCCTATAGGACCATGACGCCAGTCATCGACCACCTTCTTTTTATGCTATTTCGAATCCAGATGAACGACGGTGTCCTCCAATTTCCTGACAAGGGATATGGACACTTGAAGTTTTGATTGCAGCTCTTCAAAACCCTCCCTCTTCTTCTCGAGGGATAGGCGACTTGTTCGAGCCTCTGCCTCTACCGTCGTCCTGTGATGCTTCTCAAACTCGACCTCCGCCTGTAGGTGAACCATCTCCCTTTGAAGGTCCTCGATGGTCTCCACATGCTTGGAAAATTAGATTCAAAAGCTCCTAAGGAGCTCTTCCTTCTCATCCAGACTCCGGCGCCAAACACCTTTTTTGTGATCTAACTCGACCTCCAAGACAATGACCCTCTTCTCTGCCTCA
This sequence comes from Asparagus kiusianus, assembly GCA_022839385.1. Taxonomy (NCBI): domain Eukaryota; kingdom Viridiplantae; phylum Streptophyta; class Magnoliopsida; order Asparagales; family Asparagaceae; genus Asparagus; species Asparagus kiusianus. Next base: position 23,934 of record BQKN01000968.1, read on the forward strand.
TTTTTGGTCAAATTCTCCTTAGCCAACCCTACTTGGCATTCCAGGGAACGCTCAAGACGATTGAACAGGGCGTATCCCAGTGAAGTCCCCCGAGCAAAACAAGCTTGGGGAGCTTGGTGTATGCCTACCCTTAGCATATCCTCCAAAATCCTCCCGTCAGCAACTTTCTCTATCTGGTCTGACAAAATTTCAGCTCTCCCCTCGATGCTGTCGTCCACCCTAATTAGCTCTTTGCCAGGGCGACGAGACGCCTCAAGGACAGTACTAGAGCCGACAACATCCTCCTTGACCTCTAAGACCGTTGTCTCCCTATCAGGAGAAGACTCATCTATCCGCCCCATATTTTCTAAGTAGTTAAGTTGAGTTACTAGCGAACCCGTCCTAACTAGTTGGGACCTCATGATCAATCCAACTGGGCGCCGCATCTCAACCTTTGTCATTCCCCTTAATTCAGATACAATGTTGGCTACTTGAGGTATCAAAATAACCACCTCCTCAGCACTGAAAGCCCCCTTCGACTTCTTATGGGGCCTAGCAGTGGAGCTCACCCCCTCGATCCTTGTATTCCTCTTACGACTTTCTGCTAACAGAGGAATGGGGCTCATCCTTTCCTGGAAGCCAATTGAAGATAAAATCATGTATATGCCTACTATTTGGAGAAACATATCATCAAATAGAGCATTGCTCTCTTGTGGCCCGACATAAGAACGCATCTTTTTCAGATCCATCATTTCGGAATCACTAAGGATGATTGGCCTCAAAGCGTCTTCATTCACCTCCGGCAAACCCGAGCAGGCGAAGACGCTGTCACCACCATAGACCCATGTGAATCACCTCCTCCAGTCCTTATCCAACTCCAAAGAATCAAAAACAAGCTGGAACTCACCAAGATAGTGGAAGGAGTAATGCAGGTCCTTCTCAGCTGATCCCATGCTGATCAAAGACCCTAGCAATCTCAAGCTTGGTTAGACTCCAACACGGTGGCAAATGATGATGAAAACCACCAGAACCCCCACTGCATTCAGATAGAATTAAGAAGGGGAAACTCCTAGAGCAGAATGCACATCCCTAATGAAAGGGTGTAAGGGCAACCATAAACTATGCTCTAAGTGGGACAAGTACAGCAGTACTCGACCCTCACCATGATAATACACTGGCTTGCTCATCTCTGGCATCACCAATGTGAAAGTCCGAGGGATATTGTATTGATCATACAACCACACCAAACTATCCATATGAACCTTTGAGCAGATAAGAAGAAGAATAGTGAGATTCTCCTCGTTACGGCCAGAGTTTGAAACTTGAGAAGTCATGGAAGACTTTTTCTTAAGAAAGCTTAGAAGAATATCAAGAATTTCTCAGAGCAAAGGTTTGTAAAAGAACTATCTTAGCATCCAGAGACTATTTATAAGGAAGAATATAGAGGGATTTCAAAGGACACGATGATTTTTGAGGTAACCAAGCCAGATCCACTTCGAAATCTGAAGCGGTTTACTCAAAACACAAAGCACCATGTAGGCTGTCTAAAAATTACTACAGATAGCTGATCCCCATCAAACACCAATGATGGAAGTTATAATTTGATGGCTTTTAGAAGACTATAATTTGAAAACTTTTATGTAGATAGATGAAGGTTATAAACTAACAATATTCACAACAACCGATAAAAGCTTTAATTCAACAGCCTTCACAATCAACATCAAGAGTTACAATCTGACGACTCTCATATTTTCAAGGAGCCAAGATGAAGGTTATAAGATGATAATCTTTGTAATGCTCTAGCGAAAGAGACTATAAATTAACGGTCTTTTAAAATCAAAACGCAAGTGGCCTTGTTCCAAAGTTAAAGCAATGCAAACGCAGCTCAAACCTAGCCGCAAATGCAACTCACATTCAGCTCCAAACGCTATAAACACAGCTCAGATCCAGCTATCAACGTAGCCTATGTTTTCCACAAACATAACCTCTAAACCTACAGACACAGCTCAGATTCAGCTGCCAACACAGCTTCCAAGCTGCCAACGCAGTTTCCAAACCGCTATAAACACAGCTTCCAGATGCTACGTCTGAGCTTCCAGACGCTGCATCTGAACTTCCAGACGCTACGTTCGAGCTTCCAAATGCTGTGTTTGAACACAAAATTCATGCCAGAACATAATTCTTGCATTTGACTCATTCAAACATGAGCTGAACGGTTTCAAAACCGTTTTCCACGATTTGAGGGGATCACTCCCCCACTTAGGAGAGATTTTAGAGGTTAGTTACACTCCTTAATCCCCTATATATAGATAAAAAATCAGCTAAGATTGGATCTTTTTGGACAGATGATAAAAAGGGCTAGATTTGGAGGAGATCGGCATTATTGTTCTCTTGGAAATCTCCTTTAGCAATTGAAAACCTTAGAGATTTGGTACTTAGCTTATTAACTGATTTTTAAGTTCAAATTAACTCTGTTATAGAGTTAAAACTCATTATGAGTACTAAAACTCGTCAAGAGTATCTTAAAACATACCTGACAAGTTTCATTAATCGTTCCTGTGAAGTGAGATGGTCGAATCGTTAACGAGAATCAAACTCGATGCTAGTTTTGAGGGAGGCATCTCATCGCTACCGTGAAGAACCCAGTTTTAAACAAAGGGGAGGATCTCTATCGATCTTTTTTATTTTTGTAAATCAAAAACCAATTAAGGGAATTGTAATTTCTTTTCCTAAAGTTTGTTAGAGAGAAATTTTGTTGAGGACGTCGTAATCATTCTTTATCTAAATCAGTTAGAGAGAATAACAAATTTAATTCTCAATCTTCTTCTTCAAATTTTCCCACCAAACACACCACCCTCATTTAATGCCCCACGTCCCAGTACTTGAAAGGTGGAAGATCCTCCCTTCTATCCATGACGCTTCGTCTCTCAAAAAGACAGTTCAAATCTTTGATGACGTCAGCCATGAATAGTGGAGCTAACCATGGTAGTCAATGATGACAAGCCACGCCTCTAAGACAAGAGACTCTTTAGTTTCTCATCCTCAACAGGCATATATTAATCAAAGCATATCTTATTTCACTTGGAATCGATAAAAGCCGACTCTAAGTGAAAGAGGATAAATGTTATGGTGTTCACTCACCCAAAGTATGGATGTCGGTAAAATGATATGACGAGAGTCCTAGCCAAACAAACTTAACCCTTTGGCTGACTCCCACAGTTTTCTCTCGGCTTTAGGAAAAGGAAAGACCTGGTCAAATCTCAAGAGTTCAAAGCACAACGAATCCTCAGTCGGATAAATAAGTCATTGGCTCTTTATCAAGGGATAAAACCAAGGCACAATCACAGAGGCCTCGGCCCCACCAACTCATTAAGCCGACACTCTGGTGTTGACACCCGAGGCAATATTGGTCGGTATGAGAGATCCTGACCTCCTAGACGAGTCGACATCTTTATATCGATGAAAGATGGTTATTTGTTGAGATGAGATGACATTCTTACTAGTCGGACAGGCCGATGCTCTTAGGTCGACACGAAAGGCGGTATTGGTCGACCTTATCATCAAGGGCGACCCTACTTAGGGCACTCGATCACTCGTTGGGCTTTTCTCAGAAATGACTAGAGGGACATTCCCTGGTGTTAGCCAAGTAGCTAACTCGGCCCCAGTTTCAAGCCTCACCCCAAAACATATGTCGATATCTCAGTCCACATCGGACAAGCCTTATCCAGACTTTGGCTTGATAGGTCTCCATGACTAGTCAGCTCAATCACTTTCTAGATAATATGGATACACACTCTTCCATAATGAAGTGACTTACCCTCCAGTCGCCAGCCAATACCTGTAAAGCGAGGGACGACTCAGTATGCCCACGTGCCTTCTGCCACACTTATCTATCACTTCCCATATATTGTGAAGACGTCCTCTCCTATATCGAAGTGACTTCCCCTTTGATCGCAAGTCGACATTTGTCAAGCAAGGGATAACCCTGTTATAATCTCATCTCGCCACTTCAGATAGGGGGATTACCCTAATTGACAAGGGTGAAGGGAAGACAATCTAAGAACAAAGACTCCTAAAAAACTCCTTCCAGAAAGAGGAGAATGGAGGGACGCTTCTTCATAAAACATAGAGGAACTCACGTAGATCCTCTAGGCATGTTCATTGCTACCTTAATAACCATATTGATTCATAACCTTCCCCTTTCCCACTCGAGTTTCACTAACTTGACCGTCGTAGGAACCACGGGGGAATCGATCTCCGCCCTCTCACGGGTTCTTTTTATCTGTGTAGCGTAGACATCAAGCTTTCGTTCAAGAACCAGGCATAAAGTCGAAGAAGGGAGCGAGCCCTCCATCATTCTTCATCACCCCGTAACAATCCTCTTCTGGATTAATTGGCTATTTGATATTCTGCATCACCAGCAACAATACGAGAAATTTACTATGTATCAGGGAGAACTACAAGAGGAACCACTCAACTATCGTCTCTCAATCTCTCAACCTTACATACATAATCAACTCTCATATTCTCTCCAAAGCCCACTTCTTTTAATCTTTTGTACAGATAAAGATCAAGAAAACCCTCGTATCTCGCACAATATTCTTGAATCAGGCTACGCCCTCTGCTAACCCTAGATTATAAGAATATTAGCTTTCTCTCTCTCTCTCTCTCTCTCTCTCTCTACTATATCTTTTCTCTATTCTCTTCTTCTTTGTTTTTCCTCCAACAATAGAAGAATATATATAAAGAAACCTGTTCGCGAGAAAAATCGTTGCTTTCTTCATCGATTCCATTGCCATCTCAAATAACTGTTTTTCGGTTACAAAGATCCGGTCTTTTTATAAGATCCGGTTACAATGAAGATCAAATAAAAGAAATAAAAATTACAACTTTTTCTCTTGTTTGCTGAACAAATCACGAGCTCCTGTTTTGCGGTCGCTCGCTTGCGTGGGTTCTTCGCCTGCGCCGAGGTTTATCCGTGGACCACCGCGAGATCTAGACCCGGTCGGATCTACGCAGTATGACGGGTATTATTTCACCAAGGAAATAATAGCCGGGGGGGATTAATTCACCAAGGAAATAATCGCACGATTCTCGGGATCAAAGACCAAGCTTTGATCCGGAGTATGCCTGCGTAGATCTGAGATCCGATTCCTCTCGAACTCTTGCCTTATTTGGCGTAGACGATCGCCGAGCACCGGATCTGGAAGAGCAAGTCCTCGAAGTCCCAAAGCTTGGATCTTTTTAAGTTCTGAGCCTCGAATCTAGCAGAGCTTCGCCTCTCCAAAATTTCCAACCCCTGAACAAATGAACCAAGCCCTCTATTTATAGGCCACCTTTACTGTGCCCGCGCACAGGTGGCCGACACACCGAGCCACCTTGAAGTGGCTCGGTTTTGGCCGAGCCCCTCTAGGTGTTGGGGTTTCCCGTCGTTTTCCATTTTTCGGTTCTGTCCGTGATTCGGTTGTGTGGTTGATTTGTTCGGACTCGATTCGTTGACCTGATTTGGTAATAAATCCGGTTCCTAATTTGGTAGTAAATCCGCTTCTGAGTTCGAGTCCGAAACTGATCTTGATTCGATCGTGATTCGTCCGAGTCTGCTCTTGGTTGGATGACTCGTTGATTCCTCAACCCGTTAGCTTGATTCCGCACGCGAGTGGATTCATTCCGTTGTTTGCGTGCGGTTCGTTAGCCTCGTAGCCTTGTTAATTCGTTTCGTCACGTATCACTTGGCTTCGGTGTTGTGGACTAACGATCATGTCTGCATACGTCGCCCGATGGTCGGTTTGTCGAATCGGCGTCGTCGAGCTGTGTTAAGGGATCTATAGGTAGTTTTATACGCCTACAGATACCCCCTCCAAAGTATTTCAGCCTCGTTCTTTTATAGAAGAGTCTGGAATACTTTGGATATGATTGTCCCATCCTTCAATCGGTAACGACGGGATATTTGGAATGGCTTCTGTTCTTGATTCCTTCAGTCCTCTAGGCTATTCGGTGCTTTGTTGAATATCTGTAAGGGTTCCGGTGCTGCATTTATTGTCTGACCGTCTGTCGGAATTTTGAACTTGAAGTCGATTCTCGATTTCCTGGCTTTTTAGCTCGAGTTGGCGGTTTCAACATGGAACTGACCATCGATTGTCGGTGTTGAATCTTCGTTTACAACGCATTGTCCGGCGTTTGAGCTTCCTTATGATGCGTTGTTCGGTGTTTGAGCTTCCTTGTGACGCGTTGTCCGGCGTCCAAGCTTCATTGCGACGTGTTGTCCGGCGTTCGACACAGTTTATACTCGTACGTCTTCTGGAGTATGCACAGTTTAAGCTCTTAAGGAATTGGAGCGTGGCAAATACTTAAGTCACAAGACCAATTTATAAAATTGATGCGTCAATGACTCGTATTTATAGAATTTTTGGCAAATTCTCAGCCATAAACGGGTTTGATAAGCCTTTACCGACTACCGTTTGAGTCGGGCTAGCATGCGGATTGTTTAAGTCCGTTCCACATGTGACGTTAAGCTAAAAGAGTTAACCCTTTTAGTGCTACGATATTGAATACGTAGACTTCGTCTTTCTCCTATGAAAAGACTAAAACAGCGATGTGTATGAGACGTTAACTTAGGATTTTTGGTAAATCCTCAGCCCTCAACGGATTTGACATGCTCTTACCGATTACCGTTTGAATCGGGTTTACATGCGGATTGTTTAGTCCGTTCCGCATGTGACGTTGTGCTAAAGGAATGAACTCCCTTAGACTTTGTGCTATGATGTTGAATACATAGACTTTACCATTTGTTACAGGAATAGGTTACCCGGCGACGCGTGTTAGGCGTTGACTTTAGGATTTTTGGCTAACCCCCAGCCTTCAACGGATTTGATTAGCCTTTACCGACTACCGTTTGAATCGGGCTAGCATGCGGATTGTCTAAATCCGTTCCGCATGTAACGTTATGCTAAGAGAGTGAATCCTCTAAGACTTTGTGCTACGACTTCGAATACGTAGACTTCGCCATTGTTATGGGAATAGGCTACCCAGCAACGTGTATTAGACGTTGACTTATCCCTACTTAGGCTTCAGGATAAGATACCCCAGAATCGAACTCTGGTGTCTTTTTCTGCGGAGAAAGACTAAACCGGCGGCGCGTGTTAGGCGTCGGCATATCCTTTCTTAGGATTCAGGATGAAATTCCCCATGCGTGTAAGGCAAGGATTTTGGTGTTATTAATAACAACCTGCCACAATGTTGAATATGTGAGCGAGCGATCTTTTTAACGGTTAAGAACTAACCGGCGGCGCGTGTTAGGCGCAGACTTATCCTTGCTTAGGTTTCAGGATAAAATACCCCAGAATCGAACTCTGGTGTCTTCTTCTACGGAGAAAGACTAAACCGGCAGCGCGTGTTAGGCGCAGACTTATCCCTGCTTAGAATTCGGGATAAACTTCCTATGATGAATCCTAAATTGATAAATTCTTAGAAAGGATTGGTGTGGGAAAGGAAGAATTTTATATTCTATTTCCCGGTCTTCTTTTAGGGTGAAGACGAACCCAAAAACAAGGAAGGAAGAATTTTATATTCTATTTCCAGTTGGAAGGGAGACTTGAGGTGGGATCTCTACCCCTAGAATTCGGAAAGGTGAAACTAAGAGTGGGATCTCCACTCCGAGAATCAAAAAGATTCGGATAACCCTAACTGTCGGAAGGTTTGATTACCGAACTAAAGATGAATTTCTCATCTATCGAGAGTGAATCGTGGTTTTGGTCCTAACTGTAGGAAGGTTTGACCAAGCAGGAGCTTGAGATGACCCTAACTGTAGGAAGGTTTGATCACTCGATTTGAAAGTGGACCTCTCGTTCATTGGAGGAATCAAGAGGGGATTTTTGTTGTGGTCCTAACTGTAGGAAGGTTTGACTAAGTAGGAGGTTTAAAACGATCCTAACTGTAAGAAGGTTTGATCGCTCGATTTGTGGGCCTCTCGTTCATTAGAGGAATCGAGAGGGGATTTTGGTTGTGGTCCTCAGATTTGACCAGGTAAACGGTGGGTTTAGTGTTTATCACTTTATTTATAATGATTGGGTTATCCTTAAGAAAATTACATGTAACATTCTTTCGGGAACTTCCCGTCACATGAATTATCCACCCCCAGCTTTTCTTGCGAAACTGGGTTTATCATTGTATCGGCTGCATGATCGGGTTATCCTTAAGAATACCACGCATGGCATTTTCTAGGAACTTCCCATGGAAAAAAGGAAATAGTTTAGACTCATATACCTATTGGAGTATCAGGGAGCAGTTTAACCTCTTATATCGGTCGGAGGATTGAGAAGCAGTTTATACTCATATACTCTTCGGAGTGTTAAGAAGCACTTTATACTCTTATACTTATCGGAGTGTAGCCATTCTCAATTGGCTTATTCTAGCGTTATGACGCCGGCTTCAACCAAGGTCTGGATGCTATTCTTTAAAGTAAAGCAGGCCTTGGTGGGATAAAGGATCCTCCTGTGGTACGCGTAGTACTTCGGATCCGCAGTATCGTCAGCTTCCTCCTGATTCGTGATCGGTGGCAGCTTGATCTTGTTATTTTGAAGGAGGGATTTGAAGATGGCTGGAACATCTTCGTCCTTGAAGGAGTACTCTTTTTGGGGCCTCTGATCTGAAGTCTTCTGCTATCTCCGGGACTGCTGTTGCGATGTTTGATTAGCATCGACAGCTGCTGCAGGTGTCTTGCCCTTACCACGGGAGGCGAAGTTCGAGTTCGGAGGATTAGTCATCGATTGGCTCCTCTCGGCCTTTTTCCTTCGGAGGAAGCGTTCGGCTTGTTCCCCTCGGACCTTCAAATCCTTCCACGTCTTGGACGGTGCTGTTCCCATTTCTTCCAACATGTCCAATGCGAGGTTGTTGTGGCAGGTCTGGAGAATGAACTCCTCAGTGATCGGGTCCCGGCAATTCAACGCCTTGTTCCGGAACCTTTTGACAAAGGTGTCGACCAACTCCCCGTCTTTTTGTTTCTCGTCCAGCAACGATCCGATAGATATCTCGGTATCGTCGTCGAAGAAATTGGTGAGGAACTTAGTCTCCATATCGTCCTAGCTGTTCACGCTACCTGGCTTAAGGCGGAGATACCAATCGAAGGCGGCTTCGCGAAGAGTGCCAACGAAGGACCGTACCATCAGAGGCTCATTGCCAGAGATAACCCCCAAGTGTGATTTGAAGTAAATCACATGCTGAGTGGGTGAACCCTTCCCATCAAACGGCGTAAAGTTGATTAGGTTGAACTTCATCGGATACGGGATCGATTCCCATTCTCTCGGGTATAGACAAGGAATGCCTGTCTTCTTTATCTCTTGAGCGGAAATCAATGTATTGATTTTGCTCTCGAGATTTTTGATCTTCAAACTTTCATTTGTATCTTTGCTAGCATTCTCATTACTACCCCCTGCATTGACGGGAGGACTATTGGCATTGCGAGCTTCATCCGTATCCGTGTGCTCATCTTCTTGAACAACCTGGTTACGACGACTTGGCTCGCCTTGCCGGTTTATCAGCGCTTGGATCTGTTGGTCATGCATTTCTCTCATATTCTGCATGGCCATCTGCATCTCGAACCTGAAGCTCTCCTGTTGTTTGGCCATAGCTTCTTCGAGCATCTTGGCCACTTGTTCCGCGCTTATCATGAATGACTCGCGGGGTTGTCCTTCGCTGGATACGGTATTGTCAGACGCAACTGCCGAGCCGGCATGTGATTCTTCATCCCCTGAAGGTACTCTTGTCCGAACCCTACCATATGTTGCACGAATGATAGCTCCGGACTGCAGACGAGTTACACGTCGGGGCACTTCTGGAATCGCCTCGGGATTGTCCTGTGCCGAGGTTCCCTTGCTGGTCATATTGGTGGTGACCCTCGGAAATTCTCCACCTTCAACCGCCGTTTCGATACTGAGTCTTTCAAAAACTAAAACTCTTTCGGGGACTGCCTTAATGTAGTTGCACTCAGACAATACCGCCCGAATGAGTTTGGAACAAGGGCATTGAGTTTCTAGCCTTCGAGGACTTCTCTTTCTAGCTTTGCTTGTACCCCCAACACGATAGTACAACTCGTCAATTTGATCGGAGTAACCTATCGTGTGTTGGCACGATTTCTCAGGTATAACATCATCGTCATCAGATGATAATGTTTCCTTCTGAGGGTGAATTGCCTTCTTCGGGCTTTCGAGAGTCACGCGCCTTGAAACATACCTTTGTGGGCGTGAATTCTCAGTAGGCTCCTGGACTTCGATGCGCAGCGTAGTGCGCTTAGTTGCCCTGATTTCCTTGTCATGTTGAGGGTTGCGGCGACCCCCAGCATGTTGAATCGTTCGGGGCTTCTTCATTGGACCCAAACGTTCTTGGACTGGAGCTTTGTTTGGCTTCTCGGGAAGTGGACCGAGGCGCTCCAAGACTGACTTCCTTCTTTGGGATGGTCCTGCGGGATCTCCCGAAGTAGTTGTGGAAATCATCGGCGATTTGGGGTTCACCGGAGGTTGAACCTTTGAAGGCTGCAGTTATCGTTCCTTGGTCTGAATTACCGCTTCAGACTTCGGCCTCCAAACTTTGCGGGTTGATGGCGGCTTCTTAGCCACTTCTCTCTATAGCTTTCTACGGGCTTCTTGGACTTGAGCCCGTGCCTGCGCTGACAGTGCGTGGCGTTTGCAAATGCGCTCCTCGAGCGTTGAACGATTCCGTTTGACACGGAACCATTCGTTCGTTGGCGGCTTGGAGGAGCTACCATTCACTGATTGTTGAGGCTGTTTGCCTCTCTTGTTCTTCAGATCCGCGTTGTAACGGATCCCGTCAATGGACTCCATGGCCTTTGCGAATTGTTTCGCAAGGCGTTGACGTCGCCTTTGGCGGGCTCTCTTCGAGAGAGTCACCACGCCCTCTGCGACGGAAGAGTTGGCCAGAGCAGATCTGACCTGGTTGGGAGTTGGAGGAATCTCACCCGATGCGACTTCGGCATCAAACGGGGCGAGATCTTCGTTGGTGTTTTCTACATCTTCATACCAACGAGCTTTTCTCCTGGCGGAGAACTTCTTGGACTTGCGGGGGGAGGTAGATCCGGACGAGGACGACAAGTACTCCTCAAACTTCTGCTGGTCGAATTCATACTCGACCTCCTCCATGACCGGGATTGAGATCCGCGGCTACGACGCTTCGATCTCGGCAGCGAGATCGGCGGCTCCCACTGTGGTCGCCATATTGTTCGCAGGAAAAATCATTGCTTTCTTCATCGATTCCATTGCCATCTCAAATAACTGTTTTTCGGTTACAAAGATCCGGTCTTTTTATAAGATCCGGTTACAATGAAGATCAAATAAAAGAAATAAAAATTACAACTTTTTCTCTTGTCTGTCGAACAAATCACGAGCTCCTGTTTTGCGGTCGCTCACTTGCGTGGGTTCTTCGCCTACGCCGGGGTTTATCCGTGGACCACCGCGTGATCTAGATCCGGTCGGATCTACATAGTATGATGGGTATTACCAAGGAAATAATAGCCGGGGAGATTAATTCACCAAGGAAATAATCGCCCATTCTCGGGATCAAAGACTAAGCTTTGATCCGGAGTATGCCTGCGTAGATCTGAGATCTGATTCCTCCCAAACTCTTGCCTTATTTGGCGTAGACGATCGCCGAGCACCGGATCTGGAAGAGCAAGTCCTCGAAGTCCCAAAGCTTGGATCTTTTTAAGTTCTGAGGCTCGAATCCAGCAGAGTTTCGCCTCTCCAAAATTTCCAACCCCTGAACAAATGAACCAAGCCCTCTATTTATAGGCCACCTTTACTGTGCCCGCGCACAGGTGGCCGACACACCGAGCCACCTTGAGGTGGCTCGGCCACCGAGCTACCCAAGGCCGAGCCACCTTGAGGCCACCGAGCCACCTTAAGGTGGCTCGGTTTTGGCCAAGCCCCTCTAGGTGTTGGGGTTTCCCGTCGTTTTTTGTTTTTCGGTTCTGTCCGTGATTCGGTTGTGTGGTTGATTTGTTCGGA
>BQKN01000968.1:57735-108879 GCA_022839385.1 Asparagus kiusianus
GACATTGAGCTTAAGGTACTTAACACACATAATATAAAATCTAAACTAGATTACCCAAGCTTGATTTTGATCTTTATTGTAGCTCAACTTGGTACACATACGGATAAAGCTTGAACTTGATCTTTAACTTTGAATTGCAAGGCTTCAACCCGACATTCCGCCAACCTCCTTTGGATATGATCGTTCAAGCGCAATCCATCCAACCTCCAACCACATTGTTTGTCTATAATACATAGGAATGCACAAACACTAGACAAACAACATTAGAAGTAAATTGTTTGTTAAACATCATCAAAACTAGAAGGTCAACAGAAACCTCCATAAATTATCAAAATGTATGGGATTTTACATTCTTCCTCCCTTAAAAGAATTTCGTCCTCAAAATTCAGAAATCATATCTAGCACATAATGGTACTTGAAAAACACGACGAGGGTCTAATCCAACCCGCACACATACACATCTCATAATATTAAATCTAGATAAGCATATAGTGATATTCATACTTAATGATCTAAAATAATAATATTCTTACTCAACCCCTAATCTAACGGAACTAGTATGTCGGGTGAAAAATCCAAACAAGGAACCCCCTATATATATACCGTGTGTTCCGAAAGATTAAGAATCTAGTGAAAATACCTTCATTCTTGTTAAATATAAATATGAAGATATATATAAAAACACAAGTAAGAACTCACATCATAAATAATTTAATTAATTTACTTGTTCAAACAAGTGTGGGTAGTCGCGTCGCATGTCCTCCTCGCGCTACCAAGAAACTTCCTCAACTCCACTTCGGTTCCATTGAACTTTCACCAATGGAATCACCTTGTTACTGAGTCTCTTGTCTTTTCTAGCAAGTATAGACACTGGGATCTCAATAGTAGTTAAATCATCTCGAAGCTCAATCTCTGGTGCATTTAACACTCGCTGTTGCTTCTCATCATGCAAGTGCTTCTTGAGCATAGAAACATGGAATACGTTGTGTATACTAGACATAGAAGCTGGAAGATCTAGTCTATATGACACAGCTCCAATGCGCTCAAAAATCCGAAAAGGTGCAATATATCTCGGTGCAAGCTTCCCTCACCTCCCGAATCGCTGCACGCCTTTCATAGGCGATACCTTCAACATAATCAAATCCCTAATCTGAAACTCTAGGGGTCTTCGCCTCTTATCTGCATAACTCTTTTGCCGACTCTGAGTGGCTAGAATCCGCTCCCTGATCAATACTACCTTCTTGGTAGTCTGCCTCACAAGCTCCGGTCCAAGCATCAAGCTATCCTCTAGTTTTGCCCAACATATCGGTGATCTACAAGGTCTCCCGTACAATACCTCATATGGGGCCATACCGATTGTCGCTTGATAATTATAAGCGAACTGATGCGGCATAAACATGTACCAAAAAGTTGCAAGTGCACAACTGTGTCAAGTTATAGTATAAAGATATCGATCCCACGAGGAAGGTGTTTTGTAGGAGAAAATATAAAATCGATTCTTATGTTGTGTGCGTAACAAAAAGGAGTGATGAGTGAATGTGATTGTTGAGAGATAATGAGAGTGATAGTGTGTAGATAAATGTGTTTGAGAATAAATGTGATCAATAAGGCAAGAAAGAAGAATGAATAAAATCGAGAAACAAATCAAAAAATAAAATTCAAGAATAATAGAAAATGTAAGAAATTAAAGATGGTGGATTCAATTATAGATATGGGTAATCTAAAATTGAATCCACTTTTTAGAAAAGGGTGATTCCCTAGAGGGTTCTAGCCTAAAGACGAATCAAACAAAATAAAAATAAATAAAAAGAAAAACTAAACCCAAGAGGGTTCTAGCCTCAAGGTGAATAGTGTAAGAAATTAAAATCTAACTACAAAATAAATTGCAAAATCTAAACTACAGAATAAATTATAAGAATTAAATGCAAGAAAATAAATAAAAGCATGAAATAAATCTAAGGCAAGAGGGTTCTAGCCTCTTGGCTATTTAACAAGAAAATAAAATCTAACTACAAGCATAGAAATAAATCTAAACTAATAAGCAATAAAAAAGAAATAAAAGAGAAAAAGAAAGAAATGCAAACCTCTAAACAATTCTTTATCTCCATCTTCATCATCCAACAAAGAGAAGAAATATTTAAAGTGGTTATAAAATTATTATTATTAATTATAACAAAAAGTTATAAATTTGGAAGGCCTTCTTAATTAAGAGTAGCCCTCCTCTCCAAAAGGAGTTACAAAAATTTTCATCCTCTAACCCCTTACTCTCTACCCCTATTTATAGTAAACATCAATGAATGTGAGCCATTGGATTGAAATCTTATCCAAAAACCATAAAAAATCAGCCCTTAATTCGTAACAGAATTGTCAGTAACGATGCCAGCATCGATACTGACATCGATGCCGGCATCGATGCCTGTATCGATGCTGGTATCAATACCCTATCAAAATTCTACCTTCACGGATGGCTTCGTCTCATCGATATAGGTGATTTTTATATATTATATGTTAAATTCCGCCTTCCGGATTGAGAGATATCGTCGTTTCTTTAAGGCCAACCATCTTGAATACATTTTTTTTCATATTTGATTTTTTTATTTTCTCCGGCTTCTACAGGCTACTCAGCTTGATTCTGGGCTTGGGCTTTTTGGCTATTGCCTGTGTTCTTCATTTAATTCATGGGTTTTTGTTAAGAGATGGGATTTTGAGCTTTATTCTTCATTAACCTGCAATTAAAGATAAAAACAATTATTAGTGGCATATTTATTTATATAAAATAGATAATAAGGGTATAAAATTATAATAAAATATGATTATCACGAACTCTATCAGTGGAATGTGCTCCTCCTAACTACCATGAAAGTCAATGACACAAGCCCGCAACATGTCCTCTAACACCTGGTTCACCCTCTCCGTCTGACCATCCGTCTGTGGGTGGAATACACTGCTATAAGATAGTCTGCTGCCAACGAGTCCTGGAAGCTCCTCCAAAAATATGAAGTGAATACTGATCCTCGATCCGACACGATCGTGTCTGGAACCCCATGAAGTCGAACTATCTCTCGAACAAAGATCCTCGCATACGCCTCGGCTGTATAAGTAGTCCTCACTGTAATAAAATGTGCTGACTTCGTCAACCAGTCCAATATCACCCAAACCGAATCATTCCTCTTCTTCAACTTTGGCAACCCTATAATAAAGTCCATAGAAATGTCCGCCCACTTTCACTCTGGAATAGGCAACGGCTGAAGTGTCCCTGTCGATCTCTGATGCTCTGCCTTCACCTGCTTACAAGTAAAACACTTAGCCACATACTCTAAAATCTTTCTTCACATGTCATTCCACCAGAAGTATCTCTTCAAGTCCTTATACATCTTGGTAGCCTCTGGATGTACTATGTACCGAGTACGGTGCGTCTCATCAAATAACTCCCACTTCAGCTCTTCATTGGCTGGCATAACCAATCTACCCTTCATTCGTAGACCTCCATTTGCTCTAATGGTCCAATCGACCTTAGGCTCTTTGGAAATCTCCTTTTTACGGATTTGGATCCAAGAGTCTTCCAATTGAGCTCTGACAACTCTGTCACTCCAAGATGACTGCACTAACACAGCTCCCAAAAATGCACTGGTACCACCATCCTAAGGTCTAAAATCAAACTGGCTAAGGGTAAGAAGATCTCTATACAATGAACACCTCAAAGCCGCAACCCGATGTCGATGCTTCCTACTCAAAGCATCTGCTATGACGTTCGCGTTCCCGGGATGATACTGAATCGCGAACTCGTAGTCCTTGATAAGCTCAATCCATCTCCGCTGTCTCTGGTTGAGTTCCTTCTGAGAGAAAAGATATTTTAGACTCTGATGGTCTTTGAACAACTCAAACTGCACTCTATACAAATAGTGCCTCCATGACTTCAGTGCAAATACCACTGCTGCTAATTCCAAGTTATGAGTAGGATAGTTCTGCTCATGCACTCTCAACTGCCATGAGATATAAGCTACTACTCTCTGAGTCTGCATAAGGACGCCTCCCAATCCTGCCAAAGATACATTTGTGTTGACGACGAATGTCCTGTCGCTGCTCAGAATAGTCAAAATCGGTGTTGTAGTCAACTTAGCCTTCATTGTATCAAAGGCCTCCTGGCACTCTGTGCTCCAAATAAACTATACACCCTTCTTCGTAAGGCGTGTAAGTGGCGTCAAAATCTTTGAGAAGTCTTGGATGAACTTTCTGTAATAACCTGCTAAACCCAAAAAGCTACGAATCTTCGTCACCGTCTTCGGGGGTTCCCAATCAAGCACTGTTGTAACCTTAGCTGGGTCTACTGATATACCCTTTCTGCTGTTGATGTGGCCGAGAAATCTGACATTTGAAAGCCAAAACTCACACTTGTTGAACTTGGCATATAACTAGTGCTCCCGTAGGGTCTGCAAAGCTAATCAGAGATGCTGCTCATGATCTGCCTCCGATCTCGAATAAATGAGGATGTCATCGATAAAAACAATCACGAACTGATCTAAGAAGGGACGAAAAACCCGGTTCATCAAGTCCATGAATACCACTGGTGTATTGGTCAGTACGAATGGCATGACCAAGAATTGCTAACGAATGAACGAACCATCAAGGCTTCATTACCGGAGATCATACCCAAGTAGGACTTAAAGTAGATCAGATGCTGAGTGGGCAAGCCTTTCCCATCGAATGGCGTGAAGTTGATCAGGTTGAACTTTGCCGGATACAAGATCGACTCCTACTCTCTTGGGTAAGGACACAGAATACCGATCTTCTTCACCTCTCGAGTAGACATCAGAACTTTGATTTTGCTCTCGAGGTCTTTCATATTTTCATCCTCGTCTGCATCATGCTTTAGATGATTTCTAAAAGGAACAATGTAACCACCCCCGGTATTGTCATCTTCGGTGGGACCACCCCCAGCGTCATTGTCTTCAGTGGGGCTACCCCCAGCGTTCTCGTCAACGGGAGGGTTATCAGCATTGAGATGTTCATCAATATCTGAATCGCTACCTTCTTGGTTAGCAATGTTGTGACGGCTGTATTCACCAAATTTATTGGACATAGCCTGAATCTGTTGGTCATGTTCTTCCTTCATCCGCATCATGGTCATTTCTAATTCAAACTTAAAGTTCTCTTTTGCTTAGCCAAAGCATCCTCGATGATTTTGGTCATTTGCTCGGTGTTAATCATGAACACTTCCCGAGCTTGTTCCACGCTAGACGGTTGTAGATGATTTTGAGATGATTTTGGTCGAAGGCGATTGTAGAGCAAGTATCTAAAAGTTCATCCTCTGAAGACAGTCCTTCGTGCATCCTTGGGTCAATCCTATGTTTGATGGGTTCTAGATGGAGCTAAGACATCCGTTGGGATATTCCTAAATTGATTTTCTTCTCAAAAAAAAGTCAGGATTAGAGCCATTTAAAACAATCGTAGACTTTCCTCTGTCAACCATGTTGATAGTGACTTCAGAGAATTCGTTATCTTGACCGGTTGACTTTCTTTTACGGAAACGCCTTGACTTACCCCTGTCAACCATGGTTTCAACGCTTCAGGGGAAAGACTTTTGAATATGGAGATCCTCTGTGGAGCGGTCTTGGGGCAGCTACATTCTAAAAATACTACCTAGATAATTTTGGTACACGGACAATGAGAGTCCGCTTCTCAGGTACTTCTTTTCGAGATTTGTTTGTACCCCCAGCCTAATAGTACAACTCATCGGCATTGTGGCCAGAGAAACCTATTGGTTGTTTATCAGGTATAATGTTTTCTTCTGTCAGACACATTTTCTTATAAATAAGCAACACCTTATTGGTGTTTGCAGGAGTCATACATTTAGAATCACATCTTTGTGAGGGTGAAACCCTAACGGGCTCCTGGCCTTTTGTACGCACTCCCAAGCGGTCGCTTACAATAATTAACTTGTTGGAAGGTCATGTACGACCCCCCAGCCTGAAGAGTCACTCAGGATTTGTTCATCGGTCCCAAGCGTTCTTTGATAGGAGTTTTACCTTGATCTTCGTGTAGAGGACCTAGGCGATCCTTCAATAGAATTCTGAATTTGGAGACTCACGCTGCCGTAGGACTTCATCGGAGGTGCGGAAATAGAGGGAGTGGGATCTGAAGTTTGATGAAGGCTGTATAGTAACTTCGTCTACTTTTGCCTTAGGAGCTAATTTGACCTTTGGCATCCACTTGGTAGCGGAGCCTGGACTTCAAATCCGCTTAGTAGCGGAGCCCATCCCCTTACTCTAAAGCCTTAGCAAATTAATGGGCGAGACGTTGGCGGCGCCTCTGATGAGCCCTCTTTGATAAAATTGGCGTGCCTTCAACAGTCAACTCCTTAATGGAGGTTGTGCCCGGATCTGCGACTTTAGCTTCATCGGATGCCAACGGATCTAGAGGAGGAGGAGGAGATGTACTCCTCGAACTTCT
Organism: Asparagus kiusianus; assembly: GCA_022839385.1. Lineage (NCBI taxonomy): Eukaryota > Viridiplantae > Streptophyta > Magnoliopsida > Asparagales > Asparagaceae > Asparagus > Asparagus kiusianus. The sequence continues at coordinate 64,186 of BQKN01000968.1, forward strand.
ATTGGTCAAACTCGTATTCGACCTCTTCAGCCATGGGGATCTTGATCGTTGACTACGGTACGATAGCTTGGCAGTAAAGCTGTTGGCTCTCACTATGGTCGCCAGCTTGTTTGGGGTGAAAGTTGAAACCTTCATTGAGTATTCATTACAACTTTAGTCATTACAATGAACATAAAAATATAGTCTTTTTATAAGACTCCTACACAATAAAAATAAAAAAATTACAACTTTCGTCAAAATAAACACAACAGACGTTTATCACCCGCTGTTTGCGTGAGATATTTACCTATGTTAGGGATGTTAATATCCATGGACTACCAAGCGATCAGATCAATCCAAAGTTTCATTGATTCGCGAAGGAATCAAGAAACCGAAGCAATTATCTCGACAACAGCGAGATAACCACTCTTCTTGAGATCGCAGCTAGGTACAATCTCAAGGGAAGGAACCGGGCTATAGATCTGATGAACTCCTCTTTCTTATATCGAAGAACTCAATCTGATCTTCTCCTCCTCTCTGAAATTGGTGCTTCTCAGTCTCTGATTCAGCAGGGCTTCACCAAGCCTCGAGAATTCCAGATCTCTGCAAATGAAGGCCATAGGGCTGTATTTATAGGCTTCAGGACCTCCATTTTTGGATAAGAACGACCGATTCAACCTTATCCTCAATTATAACCACTTTATCATGGTCTTGGATAATATTATATTAGTTAGAACAAATCCAGACGGTTAACGGTCGAAAATAGCTCAAAACTATGTTTTTGGGTCTGCGGACACCCGTGGTGTCTCAGCCATTGTCTCAATCTTAGTGGAGACACCTTGGGTGTCTCGGCCTTAGAAAAGACACCATGAGTATCATCCTTGGCCAAGACACCCGTAGTATCTCCACCAAGGCCTGGGAACCATTCAGGCGTGCCTCGGTCAAAATCGTTGTATCTTTGTCGTCCGAACTCGGAATTATGCGATTTAAAGTGTGTACGAAAGCCGATGAAGAGATCTACAAGCTCCCATGGTTGCATCATACATGGAGTAGATGAGATACGATGGGCTCTTCATCTTTCATTGGTGAAGTGTAACTCTCGATCTGTTCGTATCTTCGTTATTCTGCAGCTTTGTAGCTTCATACGGTTCGTCGACTCACTTCGTGCACTTGTCAATATTAATTAATTTTTTGTGACTCAAATCATGATGTTCATCGTCTTCACTCTGCTTTGAGTTGTGTGCGAGAGCCCATAGGTAATTTTTGACGCCTACAATCATCTGAATATGCAGTACGAAAATAGGTTTGAACAAAGGGAACGCCCTACCGAGGACTAAGTAATCTAGGTGAACATGGGTGATGAAAATAACCCAAAGCCCATATTCATTAGTAATAGCCTTTCGCCAAATGAGAAAGAGGAATTAGTTGCCCTCATTAAGGAATATATCGATGTTTTTGCCTAGAACTACGAGGATATGCCAGGACTTGATCCAAATGTGGCAATGCACTAAATCAACATTAAGCCAAAGGTCAACCTGTCAAGCAACAGCAAAGACGGTTTTGTCCGCAAATCATAGAGGCGATCGAGTCCGAAATTAAAAAGCTTATTGACTCGGGTTTTATCATGGAGGAGCAAGATCCTGAATGGCTTACCAACATTGTCCCAGTCCTTAAGAAGAATAGAAAAACCAGGATCTATATCAACTTTAGAGATCTTAACACCGCCTAGCCGAAGGACGATTTCCCTCTTCCCATCACGGATGTTATCATCGACAATACATGTGGGTTCAAGTGAATGTCCTTCATGGATGGATTTTCTGGTTATAATCAAATAAAGATGCATACAGATGATGAAGAACATACCGCATTCAGAACACCCCTTGGTGTTTTCTTCTACACGGTGATGCCCTTCGGCTTAAAGAATGTAGGTGTCACATATCAGAGAACCATGTCTAAGATTTTTCAGGAGCATCTCCGGAAGACTGTTGAATGCTATGTGGATGATCTAGTTGTGAAGAGCCGTGATAAGAATGATCACATCGAAGACTTAAAGACAATGTTTGACCTAATGCAGATTCATTAATTGAAGATGAATCCTACCAAATCTTTTCTCAGAATGTCCAGCGGCAAATTCCTTAGATTTATTGTCACCACCAAGCGTATTCACATTGACCTTGATAAAGTGAAAGTAATTAATGAGTTACAACCCCCAAAAAACCTTAAGAAACTCAGAGCATTACAAGGACGGTTGGCTTATATCTGTCAGTTCATCTCAAACCTTTCAGGAAAATATCAACCATTCTCTAGGCTCACAAAGAAGGGTGTATCATTCATATGGGATAACGCTTGTCAAAAAGCGTTCGAAGATATCAAAGAATATCTCTTGAAACCCCCTATGCTCGGTGCACCGAAATTAGGAAAACCGTTCTTGATTTATGTCAAGGCGACGAGCTACTCGCTAAGTGTTAGACCCTAGAGGGGAGGTGATTAGGGTCTTATGCTAATCTAATCCCGATTAAGGCCAATTTAAAATTATATTGATTAATTTGTTCTAGCTAGAATTATATAATATGGATATGAACAAGAATGATATGATTAAGCACAAATAAAATATACGCTAAGCAAAACACAAACACACAATATGTTTACGAGGTTTGGTCACCACGATCTACATCCCCGCTCCTCACCTCGAGGAGATCTCCACTATCACAATCCGGTTTGGAAACCGAAACTTCTACACACTCGATTTACAAGTTTACTGAAAACTCTCATATAACAAATACTATACAATCACACTTTACACACTAAGTGTAGGAACCTAGCCCGTGTCCTCCTCCTCAAGTGTTCGGATACAACCTCTCCCTAGGTTCGTCAACCGACACCACTCCTATTGGATTCGACCCCGTCTCATGTCTCACACTTCTCTCGGTGTACAAGTGTATTACAAGTGATACTCACAATAATGGTTAAATACAATGATTTGTTCTCAATAACAAATGAGAACACAATGAAGCTCACTCTCACTAAATCACACACCACTACCCATAATATATAGTATGGAAATATTATAAGCTCAATACAGTGTGTGATATCAGTGAATAGAAAATATACAACTCAATTTAAATATAGCTAAGTTATGAAAATGAATTAATAAGCTATATAAGAAAGGAGTTTAGAAAACTTCTCAATAAACAAGAAGAACAGTGGATGATGATGAGGATATGATCCTCAGTTAGAATTGAAAGCCTCTTCTTATTGTAGAAAACTTCTTTTGAAACAGACTAACGAAATCAGCTTAAACAGCTCTTAAACACCTCTAAATATTTTGTTAAAAAACTCACTATAAAACAAACTCTTGGTATTTGAAAGAGGAGAGCAATGAGGTATTTATACTCACTCAAGAGATCAGCCAAAATAGCCTTAAAAAGACCAAAATACCCCCAGAGAATCAAAACAGAATATAGCCTTTGAAAAAACAATCATCAGTTCGGCAGTCGACCGTGAGAAAATAGCGGTCGACCGCAAAGCATAAAAAAAACTAGCGGTCGACCGTGAGAAAGTGGCGATCGACCATGAAGGTCTCTGGATTAAGCCATGGTCGACCGTCATAGTCGATCATGATCCATTAAAATGCATATTATGAAAATTAACTACTGGCGGTCGACCGTAAACTGATACATGTCAAAATATAGGTTTTGGGCTGATTTTAAAAATACGTTAAAAATATCAAATTAATTTGAAAAATAGTAAAACTTTGGAGAAAGTTTCTAGATGATAAAATAAACATGTTTGAAAAGGAATTTTTAGAAATGCGATTTTCGTTTGTGAAAACTCACTGTTTTTGAAAAATGTTCAGAAAACCTGTTTTTCGTGAACATGAAAATTGAACTATGACTTGTAAACTTGTATATATATCATGCATACATTATATATATATAATAAAGTATGAATGAGTTGTAAACATAAAAATAAAAGCTATTGTAACAACGTTTGATAAAAAATTATTTGTATGATATAAAAAGTTAAATTTGTGTTGTGTTTACATATTGAGTTTAAATATAATCATATGATATATGTAAGCAAATAATCTTATACCTAGGTCAATGCACACACATGAACTTGAATCTTTAACTCTTGATTGCCGTGTGTTGAATTCCTGTAAAGAGAAAAACAAACTATAAAAACTAGAAAATATATTAACTATAAATTGTTTGACAAATCATCATCAAGACCATAGGACCAACAATCTCCCCCTTTTTGATGATGGCAAATAATTTATTTAATGATATGAAATTCATATTAATAAACCAAATAAACCAAACATATGAATCGTGTAGTTACATATGAATAGAGCAACCATGTGAATAACATGAATAAACCATATAACCACTCATCATTACATTCCATCAATATGAATAAATCAATAAACAAAACAACAATTTTTCTCCCCCTTTGACAACATCAAAAAGGGAAGAAATAATAATAGATAGGAGCAACGCTCCCCCTGCATGCATGCACAGATTATAAGAAAATGTATGGCCAATACTCCCCCTGTCAATTTCCATAAGTGACATATAAAGAACATATATGGGGGCTAAACATCCATAAATATCTATACACAGCCATAAACAACTGTCTAAACTTCTAACATCCATAAACATTTGAAATTTAAAAACCAAACCAAACTTTTACCACAAATAACATCCTTAACAACATGTTTTCAATACATTGTTTAGAGGATCTAAAAAACCATAAAACGATAGTCATAAGCTATCAAGTTAACCACAATAACCAGAAATAGTTCCATAAGACACAAAGTTTTCAACCACAAATCATAAAGTTATTACAACTCCAAAACAAAAGATAAATATCCAGCTTTAGTTCATAAACCCAATAACATCAAGAATCAATCACCACCATCATCCAATGCAGAGCCGGAGCCAGATCCAGAACCAGAGCTAGAAGCAGATCCTTCTTCAGAGTCCTCTTCAGAACCAGTGTCAGAGCTAGAAGAGGGATCCGAAATCCTAAGAGACTAATGCTGATAGCTAAAAAGAGTCCTAACATCCTTCTGAATACTTAAGACCTGAGTCTCAAGATGATCCAGTCGGTCAAAAACCTCAGAAGCTGAGATAGTGGAAGCTCTAGACCGAGAATGGGAAGATGATGGTTTTGTAGGATTAGATAAGGAGTCTGAAATTTGCATTCGAGAGAGAGAGAGAGACTCTATCAAAATATTCCTTACTAGGATCAACTTTGCGTTCATGAGATAGAGCAACACCGAAGTGTTGTAGAATAAGAATGATGAAGCAACCAAAGGGTAGAAACTTGAAATGCTTATATGCCATGTTTTTGAGAAAAATGTTTGCCCAATTTACTTTTATTTTAGCAAAAATGACATATACAGCATTGACTTTGTCAGGAGCAAAGTGATCAAAGCTACCGGTATTAGGAATGAGGTTCTGAGCAACAATACGTGCGATGATTTTGGCAGTGGGATTAAGTGATTTGTTGTTCATATGATAGGAGCAACCGGACTTAAACATAATATCGTTCACATCCTGATCGGTGTGTTCAATAGACATAAGCTTAATGTCACTTGACGAGATCTTAAGGATTCCAGCAAGCTCGTCAGCTAAAAAAGATATTGAAAAATTCTTAACAGATGTATTGATGGTTTGGAGACCATCAGCTGAAGATGAAATAGATAGGTTTGCATAAAATAGATAAACAAGAAATGGATAATAAGGAACCTTACGGTCAACATCTAACAAATCATGCAAACCAACAGCGGATAGAATTTCATGAATATTATAGATGGCTAATTCCTCATATTTGATATACCTACTAGGTAGAATTTTTAACTTACAAAGTTTCCTATATTTCTTAACTAGGGGTTTAAACAGTAGAAAATCCTCATAGTTAGAGGCAATAGATGATGAGGAACCAGTATCTTGCTTAGATTTCTTCCTAGGAGGCATTGTATCAGAATAAAATCAACAGTAGGGTTTGGCAGATAAGGTTTAAACAGAAATTGAGAATGAAACCCTAGATAATGAAACCCTAGAATAGAAACAAGAACAAGATTGGTGAAGGAAAATTACCCAACAAAACAAGAGGAATGGATGAAGGAGAGAGCCGCGGTCGAACGGTGAGAGAGCGACGGGTGACCATGGGGAAGAACTGAGAATTTGGGGAAAAGTTTTGAAATGAGGGAAATTCAAAGGGCCGGGTCTATTGAGATGAAGAAGGAACGACTAGGATCAGTTCATAAATAAGATCAAAGGTGGTGAGGGATTCGGGTTTAGAAAAGTAACCAAATAAAAGCCAAAAACCGATAAGAAAATGAGCAGGAAATAGAAAAAATCTCTTGCGGTCGACCGTGGCGGTCGACCGCGACAATCTCAGAAACTTTTACGGTTGACCGTGACGGTCGACCGCCAGAAAAATAACAGCAAAAATATTGTAAAATCTGGATTTTGTGAAAATTTTCATTTTACACTTTAATAAAAATTTGTTTTATGAGATATTATACATATATAACACCTATTAGCTAGTAGTACAAGAAAATATTTTATTTTAACTTAATAAAAACAAAATCAAAGCTCAAAAACAACTATAAAAAAACAATAGTTATGTAATAAAACTCATTTTAGTACCCAAATCATTTTGGTACCACTAAAATTTAGGACATGACCCCTATCATGTAAATCCAAGGCCCTAGGGTTTTGAACCCTCTTGGGCGTATTTTATGCACCGATACGGTAAAAAAATCATAAACATGACCCATGCGATTGCAATTTGTGCAATGTAGGAGTTTGAATGGTTTGCATTGACCGAAATGATGTGCACGTGGTTCATTTGCAAAAATAGATTTTTCTTTGTAATTATTTTGCAAACAAGAATTTCTTTTCAAATCAAAACAAAACATGTCCAAATGACCAAAACGACCGTAATAATCACATTTGTACATATTAGCATATTTATGATTTACACTGTTTGTTGGAAATTTTGTAATGAAGAGAAATAATAAAAGAATTGTATTTGACTATTATTCTCTCTAACTGCTTAGAAAAAGAATGTTTACAACTCTCTCAACTCTCAATTACAATTTGCATTCCTGAATACAAAAGAGAAGAGAATCAATTTGATTCTCCCCTTTGTTTAAATCTGGGTTCTTCACGGTGGCGATGGAGTGCTTCCTTCGAATGCTTGCGTCGAACTTGCTCTCCATTGACGATCTGAAAATCACAATTCACTGGAACGATTGACTTGTCTGGTTGATAACTCTTGACGAGTATTGTAGCTCAGAACGAGTAACGAACTCCAAAAGAAGAGTTGTTTGAACCGAAAATAATTCGGTTAATAAGCCAAGTATTGGATGTCTGGATTCTTCAGTTGAAGATGATGATTCCCCAGACTGTATAAAGAGTCGCTCCTCCCACTCTCTATCTCTCTTAGATTTGATATCCTCAAATCTCTCTCTCTCCAAAAATCCGATCTGATCCCCCCCTGAACTCTGTTGAGTTTGTTGATATTTATAGGGGGATTAGGGGTGTAACCGCCCCCATAATCCGCGCCTAAATAGGGGTTTAGTTGCCCCATTAATCGGGTGTAACAACCCACTCAAACCACCTCCCCAGATCGTGGGTGAAGAGCAGTTTCGGGATTGCCTGATCAGGTTTGAACAAGTCAAACGCAAGTCGTGCGTTGTTGGGCCTGGACCTACGTACTGGTGGTGATTGGAACTGTGCCTGGCAGTGACTAGAAAGAGCTGTGTTAGGCAGCGATTGGGCAACGATGGAGCTGCGTTTGGGCTGCGGTGAAGAGCTGCGTTGGGCAGCGATTGGGCAGCGATGGAGCTGCGTTGAAGAGCTGCGTTGGGCAGCGATTAGGCAGCGATGGAGCTGCGTTGGAGCTACGTTGGGCAGCGATTGGGTAGCGATGGAGCTGCGTTGGGCAGCGATTGGGCAGCGATGGAGCTGTGTTGAAGAGCTGCGGATGCCTTCTCTGTCTTTATATATGGATGACACCAATGACCAGTCGAGAAAGTCCTATTCAGACCATTTGTGACAATTGAGGCATCCCAATAACGCTCTATCGATGCTTTTCTAAAATCATTACACTGCTCATCAGCATCTCTAATAGTTACTAATGTAGCATTAGCCATGTTGTTATCGTAGCCATCAAGATCAATCATCTCACATATGGGGCTTGTTAGCAGCGGATAAAGCTGTGTTTATGCTCACATTGGTGTTGTGATCTTGATGATGGTACGTAGAGAGGACTTCCTCGCCTTGGTTCGAAGAGAGCTCTTTAGCATGTGAGAGTTGTCAGATTGTAACTTCTAACATCAGTGTTTGATGGAGAGTCAGCTATCTTTTATAAATTTTAGAGGGCCTACAGAACCCCCTCCAAAGTTTTTGAAAGTTCGCGGTTGACTGGGATGAATTTTTGAAACACTTTGGATCCCAAAAATTTTGTTGACTGAATGCACTCTGAGAGGATTAGCTACATGCTAGGCCGCGGATGATCGCCCGGACGCATGCTTAAGTCGTGCTTTCAAACATCTGAATGTGAGGGTGCGTTCAGAAGATGGAACCTCTCATTTGTAAAATGCGAAAATCCCGCTTCGGGTGGGATTTTACCTAGAATCCCACACTGATTTGACAGTTACAGCTGTGTATAAATAGACCACTGAGGTCAAATCAATCAGTCATTCGACTTTTCCCCTTCTTACTCTCTGCCGACCTCCGAACAAGGCTCCTGTTCATCTTCTCCGGCTCTTCAACAGAAAAAGGGATTCGTTCTCAAATACCTCATCCGCCTGTCTTCATCTCCTTCGCCACGATTAGAATGACCCCCAGGAAGAAAACCACTTCTAAACCAAAGATTGCTCCGGCTCAGGGTTCCCTTCCGGCTAAAACTTCCGGGGATGTTCGAACTGCTGCACCGCAGTCTCCGATTTCTTCGACTAACGGTAAGGTTGAGCTAGCATAAGTGGTTTTGACAGATTTCTCATCCTTGACCCTTGATCGGCGATCTGTATCCCACCATTAAACTCGAGGGATGATCCTCCGTGCTTATCCCATTTAAGTAAACGCATGGTTAACTCCATCGTTCACAAAATTTCAACGCAGGTTCAGACCCTGCGTTTAAAAACTTGGATGTGGGTTGAGACCCTGCGTTTGAGGATCTGGACGCAGGTCTTGACTTTGCATTCAAAAAGAATTTGGATGCGGGTTGAGACCCTGCGTTTGAGGGTCTGGACGCAGGTCTTGACTCCGCATTCTAAAAGAATTTGGATGCGGGTTGAGACCCTGCGTTTGAGGTTCTGGACGCAGGTCTCGACTCCGCATTCTAAAAGAATTTGGATGCAGGTTGAGACCCTGCGTTTGAGGGTCTGGACTCCGCATTCTTGTGTTAGACTTCTTCACCTAATTGACTGATTTTTCCTATTTGCAGTGTGCTACTCTAATGAGCCTCTTTCTTTCAAACACTATTTTGGTCACGCGGGAGGTGCAGAGAAAAATACGACCTTTAGTTTTTGTTTTGAGTATCCAGTTTTCGAGGACACGAACAAAGAGCGGGCGAAACTCATTACTCAAGCTTTCCCTGAGACTCTCAGATCTTTGGTTACGGATGCTAGATTTGAAACCGTAGAGCGTGAGATCTTAAAGAAGACATCCTTCCTCTTCGGGGATTTTGTTAAAATGGATCCCAAGTGGATGTCCGAGGGGAATTACAAATGGTTGAGGGTCGTCAACAACCGTCGTCTTTTTCTTCCCAATTTAGAGCGGATGTGGCCAATCTCTTATTATCAGTGCGCTTCTATCCCACGGTCGATGAAATGGGAACTTGTTCAGGACCAAGGAGGTGTTGCTACTGGGCACATAACTCATCGGGGCACTCATCCTGCTGGTTTTAACAACTTCGTGGCTTTAAATCCAGGCTTATTTAAAAAGGAACATCCTGTTGGAGAGCCTGCTAAATTGGCAGATGTTTTCATTAGAAAATTTATCTCAGTCCAAGGAGAATTCCCTGCTCAAGATTTCAGGGCTCCTACATGGGTTCATTCCAGTGAGTCAGACTGGTGGGCCCGGATGATAAATTTCGTCTTGGAGGAGCTAGAAGAACCTTTAAGAATTTCGGAGTTGCGGGTTCCAATAACGGCCACTCGATATGGGATTTCTCCAAATTATAGCGGACTCTTCGCTATGTTGGAATTCTACATTCCTCACACCGACACCTTTTTCACCCCAGTTGGTGAATTAGGCTTTGCTCTTCACGAGATGTTTGAGATTTTCGGCTTGTCTTTTAGAGAATTGCCTTATGAGGAGTTTGTTCCCGGAAGTAGGGAGCTGGAGAATCTGAAACATACTGCTCCCGACCTCTATAACACTTACTGGGAATTAATGTGCCATTTCCAAATATGTGCACAAACTACCGGGAAAAGAGCCGGCGGCGTGAAACAAGGACAATGGGCCGAGTATCTTTTCCGGAATCTATGGAATAAGGAGGCAGAGGTGACTCGTTTAGCCACCAGTACTCTCGAAGAGATCACTGAACGCATCAATGATGCGACCTCTCATTATACCTGTGAGGTAGAAGAGGATGTCTTCCCAACGTTCACCACATTCGAAAGCTTCCATTATCAGGCAGAACTCCCCATCTCCGACACAGCTTTGTTTGCTGGTTTTCTGACTCTTTGGCTGAAACGTTGTGTGGTACCCACTAGGCCGGTGGATGCTATTACAGTAGAGGTACTATACCCTGCCGTTCTTCTGGCTCATGGACGACCCTTGAACCTCCTTTCAGCCATGGTGTGCTGCTTGCAGAGCGGCTTGCGGGAACTGTCTTTCGAGTTCATTGCCGTTAAGAAATTGGACTCGGATGGGACGACTGTCATCCAAACTCCGACCCCTCGAGTGCCAATGCCATATATTTATTTGGTATCTTGGTTTGTTTTGCACTGTCCTTCGATAATGTCGACCCCTGAGTCCGATAACACCTCGGCGCCTCTTGTTCAGCAATTAGAAACTGCTGAATGGGTCGGTTGGTACCAAGTTAAGTTCTGTGAAATATTCAGGCGGGACCATAATTACGAGATTGCTTGCAAGTTCCCCGCTTTTGAGGATGGTGCATACGGAGAACTCTATCAAGATACTCCGGGACGGAACGCTTTTACCACACTTAGTAGAGGTGTTTTTTGGTGGCTCATAAATATCCGCCCCGGTTATCTTAACTTTCGGAAAGGGAGAAAGTGTTTCATTGAACCCTATCAGCCTTATCGCTTTTCTCGGCAATTTGGCTATGATCAGATTTATGTCGGGAATCCAAACCCCGCTCTTGTGTACACGGGTAATGTGTATGAAGGAGCGAGAGCCTGGTATTACTCAGTTGCAGGATGTACCGGTGCGAAATTCCGACTACCGCATAAGATGCCCAACATTCGTACTTCCTTGAGTTTTTGCACGTGGTACCAGGCTGCTTCCCAAGTTTCAGCTTACAATATGAATACCTCTTGTTTGAGGGCTATTCGCAAATGGTACGCTTCCAAGAGGAGTGCTAAAAGATTCCGTGCCCGGGGTGCTAGTGAATATTTAACATATGAAAAGGCAATCACAGAAGATGAGCGGCAATAATCACCAGAAGCTGAACGGCAGCAACCGCCGGAAGGAATTTAGGAAGAAGTCAGGACACCAGATGCCCCCGTGGTGGAGCCTTCGAGAGTCTGGACTCGGAGTAAGAGTGTCACCGGCAAAAGAGCACTTGATGCGGTTGAAGAAGCCAAACACGACAAAAGAGCTCGTCGGAAGTTAGCACTCGAACCCCCTGCTTCTAAGCTTATGTCAGATGCTCAGAAAGCATGGCATGCTGAAGAGGAAGAACAAGAGTCAACCGCTATGCAGCTCTCGCCTCAGCCTGGTCTTCCCAACGTTGGCCCTGCTTTAGAAGGTCCTGTCTCCTCTGCCCATTCACTGCATGATGAAGAGCGTGGGGATGAATCATTCGCAGGAGGTATGGAGTTTGTCCTTGAAGACGCGCTTCACGATACCGCGTCTACTGCTCATGCTGTTGAAGAAGATAGACCTCCAGTCCTAAAGCCTACGGTGGCTGGTCAAGAGGACTTGGCGGTAGACAAGTCTCCTTCTGCTTCTGTGCTATTATCACCTGCAGAAAATATACAGCCTAGCCCTACCACCGGCATCATATCCAAACCTACTCTCGCTGAAGACCCACCGACACTCCTTCCTACGAATGAAGAGGAGCCTACGGATCACAGCGACGGTACGGACGACGCGGATGGTGGCGACGACCAAAGTGGGAGTGACGAGAATAATGATAATTTAAGTGATGATAACGATGATCTTGGGGAATGGGATATTCGACCACCCTCCTCTTCGGACAAAGCATCACCCTACATTCCTTTGCCTCTTGAGGGTAAGTATTGCTTGTTCTGATTTGCAACCAGTCTTTATTGTTGACTTAAATAATTTCCTCGTACAAATCCTATGATACATGAGGCGAGTACTGTCACCCCTCCTTCAACACAACAACTTGCGCCACCACCAGCTCAGGTATTAGAGTCACCTCGTTCGGAGCCCTCAACAACGGCCCTCCCGCCGACGGCCTTGTTGATAATTTCTTTAGCCTCGACGGAAGTTGTAGACATGCTAAGATTATCTACAGCGGGAGAATTGATGGCTGTGTAATCAAGTCCATCTCAACTGGATATCGGTGTTCCTTCTCAGGCCACTACACCGAAATCACCTGCTGGTCTTTTACTTGGCTTCGCGTCTTCAGAGATTTCTGCACCGTCCCCTATTGCTATTTCGAGTCCGACAGACGTACCGGATTTTCTCAAGATTTCCCTTGACTATTTGGAGAATCTCACCCGGAAAGTAATTGAGGTTGTGCTGGCCGGACGAGATACTTTTGATACCTTCAAGCCTATGCTCACAAATAGTTTGAACAACCTCAAGTTTGTAGGCGACATCGATGTTGTTTAGCGTTGCTCCGAAGCCATCTCACGCCTAGAGGCGCAACTCAGATTCTTGGAGGCTTTGGGTCGTGCTGACATCCAAGCACAAATTGCATCTACTTTCGAGGAGATTCGAGCCGAAGAACTCAGTAAGTATGAAGCCGCTCGACGTCATATAACTGAGAAAGAGGTCGAGGTGGAACAACTACAGCAGCTTCACGCTCAAAAACAAGCTGAGCTGGCACTTTCGAACACCTCTCTGGAGAATTTGCGAGAGAAGATCGCTGCCGTTGAAGTGGAGTTGACTAGGATGAAGGCTCAGTTCAAACGAGAAGAGGTTATTGTCACTGAGCTCAATGTCAAAAGCACTACTTCTCTGGTGAATTATCGTACCGAAGCTAGTGCTCTGGAGGAGGCTAAGAAAGAGGTAGCTGCCATGCTGCCCAGTGAGGACGAGCTTCGAAAACGGGCTGAAATGCTGGTGCGAGCTGATCACGAAGAGAAACTTTCTGATATTAAGTCTCAGATTGTTTCATTCAGTTTGATGAATTGACAAGTCTATCTTTGTATCGCTCTTTTGGTAGGAACAACTTTTATTTCAAGTTGCTTGGTTTTCCTTTTGAATAAAAGTGTTGTTGTTTTGGGTTTTTCATTGTTTCTTTTGCATATCATTCTCTGACATGGAACAATAAAATTCCGCTTTAGATAGATTGTCTGTATGCTCTTGTTTTAAGCATTAAAAGAAATTTATAAATTTTCAAAACGTCATGTTGCATGGCAACTTTGAGGACCCATCGCTCTGTTAACGAGAGTCGATAAGTTTGAAGTGTTGCGATCGGAGCAACTTTGAGGACCTATCGCTCTGTTGATGAGAGTCGAAAAATTAGAAGTGTTGTGTTCGGGGCAACTTTGAGGGAGATGGAGTTTAAACTCTGTAGCAATGAAACCCCTCATGGGTTTATTGGAAAGATTTAGTGAAAAATGTGCAAGAGTCTTAAACTTAGACCGCACATTTTTCGAGAATTTAGATTCTAGAACCAAGGGTACCCCCTGCGTTCATGTCTTTGGGTGGGACTGCGTATTTTTTTGGAAGAACGCATCTCCAAATTGTTGCGTTTGGGTCTGGCCCGCCTGACTTATGGACGCAGGGTCTTGTCCCGCGTCTTATCGGAAGTCTAAGCGACCCTAATGATGACGAAGAGACCGTACTGGGACGGAGGTCTTGGAACTCCACCTTATCATCATTAATTATTTATAAATAGGGCTGATTAGTCATATCAAAGGCCTCATTGTTTTAAACTCCTTTCTTGAACCCAGAAACGAGTTTCTTCTCGTTAGTTCTTCCACTATTCGGTCTCGTCCTCTGGCCATGGCTCCCAAGAGATCTTACAAATAGATGGCGCACATTCCACCACCTCCGAAGGATGCTTCTGGGTCCGGCTCCGGACCGTCGTCAACGCCTCCCATGCCTGGTCATCGAGGTAAACTTTACTGTCTTCTTTGTTTAAGCATTTCTCTTTGATAGGTGTTCTTAAAATTCCCTGACTGGACTCTGGTTGATGATGACGAATAAGATTCGTCTCTTCGATCTTGAAAAGAACTTGCATGTTTCTTGACAAAAACTGTTCGTCTCTTTGATTTTGGATGATAAAAGAAGTTCTTGTGTCCATTATTGTAAAGAAGAACGGAACCCTTACTGTTGAACACACGGAGAAGTTCCTGTGTTTATTGATAAGGACTGTTCGTTTTCTTACTCATAGATTCGAAACCATGTTCCTATGTTCTCTGATCTTGAACATGGAACGGAATTTTCGCGTTCCTTGATAAGATGAAGAGTTGATCCCTTGATCTTGAACACAGGAGAAAGTTTTGCGTTCATAGCGATCCGACGCAGGTCTAAATTTCTTGCGTTCGGATTAATTTTGATGCAGGTCTGAACTCCTGCGTTCACATTCGGTTGCCAGGGGATTTACTGAACTTTATGTTTGCTTTGTTGCAAGGTGGGTCTTCTACTTCAGAGCCTATTGTCATATCTGACGATGAAGGAGAAGTATTGCTCCAAGAAGACGCTCCTCTCATCCCACCCATCTCTGTGATCTTCCCACACGAGGACTTTGAGCGGGTGACAGATGAGACTGTTCGTCTGTCGCCCAACTGTTCTCTTTTCCTCTCTAGGCGTTTGGAAAACATGGTGAGGCATGCCTTCTTCATCGTGATGCACAAGTGGGGCTCCTTCCTTGAGTTTCGAGTGCCTATCGTAGATGGGTTGAAGGCTCTTGCGGAAGTCAACCCCCTTTACGCTAAACGTTTTGACGAGACGATACCGCTACTCGGGAGCCGCTCGCTATCTAGAGGAGTTGCAGCATACGAACTTAGAGCCTAAAATCCAATGTGCCATCAACGACGCTAGGCTAAAGGAGGAAATTGCTGCTAGGGCCCGAGCTTTGGATATTTCAGAGAAGAAGGCTCGTATCTGGAGCATGCAGAAGCAGCGTTGTCAAGCCAGGGCCAGACTGAATGCAGGAGAGATAACTCAGGAAGAGTTCATCCTTGGGGATGCCACTTTCGCATCATAAGTTCAGGCTGAGAAGGAGGCTGTCGAAATGCTAAAACAGGAGGCTTCTGCTGCTGCTGCAGTTTCTGACGCTGAGCTTCATAAGAGAGTTAGAGAAGAGGTGCTGGCGAAGCACGAAAAATCCATATCGAATACAGAAGCTCATCTTCTGAGCTTCTCTTTACTTTAAACCCTAGCCACTCCTATCTTTTTGTGTTTTGATTTTGTAATAACTCTATGTTATTTCTTCAAACACTTATTATCTGCATGATATGAACTGTTGCTGCTTTTCTTGCATTTTTTGTGTTTGTCTGGGATGCTGCAGTCTTTGTTATGATGTTGAAATTTCTAAAAATTATCCCCTCGCGTTTGAATAATTTGAACGCAAGCTTATCGAGGACGTCTGGCTTTGTATTTGCATTCAAACAGGTTCGAACGCAACTTCAAGACTTGGGTTATAGTTATAAGTCTGGTCTTTTAGAAAAACTTGATGCCTTCCAATTTGTGGAGTATCTTCTGGAAGTTGAAATGATCATGTTGTGCGTTCGTTGGTGCGAACGCAGTGTCAGGTCCTGCAGCTGTAGGACTTGAAACGCAGCTGTAGACATGTTTTGAACGCAGCCATGGGACTTGCGTTCAGGAGGGCTGAACGCAGCATCAGGTCTTGTAGCTGTGGGACTTGAAGCGCAGCTGTAGACATGCTTTGAACGCAGTCATAGGACTTGCGTTCAGGAGAGTTGAACGCAGTCAAAATTGGGACTTTTTCACCAAACAGATTATGCTGATAGCTATCTAGGGAGCTTTGGAAAATTCTTTTATTATAATAATCCTTAAATCGTCAGAGGTGTAATGTTAACTTGACGGCATACAAGGTAGGAGAACAATTTGTTCGAACAATCATTTAGTAATCAACCCCCAGTTAGACTCAAGAGCCTTGCAGATTACGGGTAATATTTCTTGAGAAATTTCCCATTAATTGGCATCATAAGTCTGTCGCCTTTTCTATCAATGAGACGGTAGGCTCCGTTGGAGTAAACTGTCTCTATCACAAAAGGTCCTTCCCATTTGGGATTAAACTTCCCTTTGGTTTTGTGAGTCATCACCATAGGTCGTCGATTAGCCAAAACTAAATCGCCTTTCTTAAAAATCCGTTCTTTGACCTTTTTTTTGTAGGCTTTAGAAATACGGGATTGATACAATTCGATCTGCTGTTGAGCTTGAAGTCGTTTGTCGTCTAGGGCTTCAAGTTCTTACAGACACCGCTGATGTTTTTCTTCCACTGTTAGTCCTGTCGTGATTGCGACTCTCAGAGAAGGGATTTGGATCTCTAGTGGCAATACAGCTTCGCAGCCGTATACTAGAGAGAATGGTGTAGCTCTTGTAAAGGTCCTCACCGTTGTTCGATAAGCCCGAAAACATTCACCGAGTCTTTCATCCCAATCACGTCGGCTTTTGGAAACAAACTTTTTAAGAAGCTTCACGATAGTTTTGTTAAAAGCTTCTGCAAGACCATTTGCTGGCGGATAATAAGCCGTAGACGCAACACTTTGGATTCTAAATTTATCACAAAATCTCTGAAACCCAAAACTAACGAATTGTGTTCCATTGTCGTGAACTATTCGTCTCGGGACTCCAAAACGGTAGATGACGTGATGTTTGATGAACTTAACCACATTCTTCGTCTTGACTTCTTTTAGCGGGATTGCTTCCGCCCATTTGGAGAAATAGTCGGTCACGGCCAAAATGAACCGATGTCCTTTAGAAGTCGGAGGAGAAATTAGACCCACGATATCCATACCCCATGCTTCAAATGGCCAGGATATAGAGGTAGGACGTAAATTTCCCGACGCTTGATGGATGAAATCACCATGAATCTGGCATGTATGACAACGTTTAGCGTAGTCTGTTGCATTTGCGAACATCTTTGGCCAATAATATCCAATTCGTCGGAGACGATCGCCCAACTTGGCTCCAGGCTGATGAGCTCCACACATTCCGTCATGAGATTCCTTCAGGGCCTCTTTTGCTTCTCTCCGAGAGAGACATCTAAGCAAGACTCCATCACGTAATTTACGGTACAGGGTTTGAGAACTCGCATCATAATAGAATTGGAGGGCCTTTCGCTTGATAGTGGCCGCTTCCTTAGGGTCATCAGTAAGATTCTGTATACTGCATAGTCGATATACGGAAATCGCCAGTCCCTAGCTTCAAGTTCCATCGAGGTCGTACAGACTTCTTTTGTCGTTGTTTTATCTGAGCTTTCCTCTATAAGAATCTTAGAGCAGTATAACTCACGTCCTGTGACCGGGATCGTTGTTTCAGCACCTGGTGGTAATGCCAGCGAAGTTGCCAGTGAAGCCAAAGCATCCGCGTAGGTGTTCTGAGCTCGTGGAATGTATTCAATAAAGAACCCCTCGAACTTCTTAGCTTGCTTTAGCACTGCGAAGTAGTACGGGATTAGATCCTCATGGCGTACTTCGTATTCTCCTCGGACTTGATTTACGATAAGCTGAGAGTCACCGTAAGCCTCGAGATGGCGAATATTAAGTTCTTCAGCAAATTGCATTCCTAGTAACAGAGCATTATACTCAGCCACATTATTGGTGCAAGGTTCGATTAAGGAAAATCCTCTTGGGATAATGTGACCGTTTGGGGAGACGAACACCACTCCTACTCCCGCAGTAATCGCTCCGTGTGGGTTTGCTCTGGATGCACCGTCAAAGAATAATTTCCACACTTGCATAGATTCTTGAGTGGTACAAGCTTCTGCAACTTCGTCAGGCAATTCTTCATACAATTTAGATGTCCCTGGCACCGGGTGATCAGCTAAGAAGTCTGCCAATGCCTGACCCTTGAAGACCTTTTGGGGCATGAATTGCATGTCATATTGTGACAAGAGAATGGCCCATTTTGCGAGCTGACAATTTAGAGATGATGGTTTCGTCATCAGGACTCTTAAGGGATTCACCTTAGAGATGACATGAATTGTTTGTCCAACTAGGTAATGTCGCATCTTTTGAACTGTGAATACCAAAGCGAGACATTCTTTTTCAACTGGATTGTATCGGTGTTTGGCTCCCATCATAGTCCTGCTTAGGTAATAGATGGCTTGCTCTTGACCTTGATCATTGTTCTGGGCCAACAAAGCCCCAAGAGAATGTTCCATGGCCCTCACGTACAACAGAAATGGTTTTCCTGATATTGGGGCTACAAGAACCGGCGGTTGAGTAAGATACTCCTTAATTTCTTCGAATGCCCTTTGACATTCTCCATCCCAAACAAAGGATACTCCTTTCTTCATGAGCTTAGAGAAAGGTTGGCAACGCCCCGAAAGATTAGATATGAATCTCCGGATGTAGGCTAATCTCCCTTGTAGACCTCGGAGTTCTTTGAGACTTTTCGGAGGTGGCATGTCTTGGATAGCACGCACTTTTTCTGGATCGAGAGAGATTCCCTTGGATGTGACAATAAATCCTAGAAATTTTCCGCTCGACACCCCAAGGAATGATTTTTTCGGGTTCATCTTCAGTTGATGTGTTCGCATGATATCGAACATTGTCTTCAAATCTATAAGATGATCCTCTTTATGTTGGATTTTTACTGCTATATCGTCAACGTAACACTCGATCTTCTTATGCAGATGTTTGTGGAAGATGGTGTTCATTGCGCGTTGATAGGTTGCACCAGCGTTTTTCAGGTCGAAGGGCATCACTGTGTAGCAATACACCCCTAGTGGAGTCCTGAATGCAGTATGCTTTTCGTCTTCAGGATGCATCTTGATTTGATTGTACCCTGAGAATCCATCCATGAAAGACATCCTTTCATATCCACAGGTATTGTCGATCATGACATTAGTGATCGAAAGAGGGAACTCGTCTTTCGGACAAGCTGCGTTGAGGTCACGAAAGTCGATGCATATTCGGACCTTACCGTTTTTCTTAGGAACTGGAACAATGTTAGCCACCCAATCGGGATGTTGTTCTTCTCTGACAAAACCTGAATCGATAGGCTTTTTAACTTCGGCCTTAATTGCTTCCATGACCTCTGGACGAAACCGACGTTGTTGCTGTTTAACGGGTTTCGCATCCTGATCGATGTTGAGACGATGCGTGGCTACTTTTGGGTCCAGGCCGGGCATATCTTCATAATTCCAAGCAAAGACATCTATATATTCTCGGATGAGAGATATAAGGTCTTCTTTTTCGCATGATGATAAATCTTCAGCTATAAAGATAGGCTTAGGGTCAGATTCATTTCCCATGTTGACCTGGATCACTTTATCTTTGGTGGGTGGTTCGCGTTGTTCGAAACACATATCCCACAAGATGTTAAGACGTTTGATCCAAGGGTCGTTGGTTGATTCGATTAACTCTTCTTCACCCCCTGCGTCTTCATCTGGATGACTAGTCGAAACCATGTTCACAGTCAAACTTTTAAAGAACAGTCCGACACTGATGTCAGATTCCCAGGAAGATGTTCCAGATGAATGATCTTGCCGTAGGTAATTACTGATTTCATTTTCTGAGGCAGGAGGCGTTGTGACATAGCCCAAGCCTCTTCCGGTTTTTTGATAATAATCCGGTGGTTTTCCTTCGGGAGTGAGAGACATTCGAATTGGTGTTCGCCTTCCTTTCCCAAAGTTTAAACCTTGTTTTTTGTTAAAGTTTGTAGGCGTATAAAACTTCCTATAGGTCCCTTAACACAGCTCAACGACGCCGATTGACAAACAGACCATCGGGCGACGTATCCAAACACGACCATTAGCCCGCAAACACCGAAGCCAAACGATACGCGACGAAGCGGACTAACGAGGCTACGAAGCTGACGAACCGCACGCAAACAACGGAATGAATCCACTCGCGTACAAAATCAAGCCAACGGGTTGAGGAATCAATGAGTCATCCAACCAAGAGCGGACTCGGACGAATCACGATCGAATCAAGATCAGTTTCAGACTCGAACTCAGAAGCGGATTTACTGCCTAATCAGGAACCAGATTTACTGCCAAATCAGGACAACGAATCGAGTCCAAACACAGAGAACCGGATACAACGGAAAACAACGGGAACCCAACACCTAGAGGGGCTCGGCCGTAGCCGAGCCACCTCAAGGTGGCTCGGCCCAAATCCGAGCCACCTTGAGGTGGCCGGCCCAGATCTGTGCCAAGACACAGATCTGGTTGCCTATAAATAGGGGGGTTGATTCATTGTTTTGGGAGGACTTTTTGGGGGGGCCAAAACTCTACCGAATTGAGACCTCATCCTGGAGTTTTGAAGACTTGAAGACTTGGACATTCAGATCTGGTTCTTGGCGAGCATCCGTGTCACAAAAGGCAGGAGTTCGAGAGAGAAAATCAGATCTGAGATCTACGCAGGCATACTCCGGATCAAAGCTTGGTCTTTGATCCCGAGATTTGGGCGATTTGTTCCTTGGTGAAGTAATCCCCCCGGCTATTATTTCCTTAGTGAAATAATACCCGTCGTACTGCGTAGATCCGACCGGATCTAGATCGTGCGGTGGTCAACGGATCAACCCTCGGCGCAGGCAAACAACTCACGCAAGCGAGCGACCGAATAACAGGAGCTCGCGATTTGTTCGGCAAATAAGGAAAGAAAGTTGTAATCTTTTTTGTTTTCTTTGATTTTCATTGTAACCGGATCTTATAAAAAGACCGGATCTTTGTAACATAAAAAGAAAGTTAACTAAGATAGCAATGACGTCAATGAAAGAAGCTACAATTTTCACCGCGAACAATCTGGCGACCACAGTGGGAGCCGCCGATCTCGCTGCCGAGATCGGAGCGTCGCAGCCGCGGATCTCAATCCCGGTCATGGAGGAGGTCGAATACGAGTTCGACCAACAGAAGTTCAAGGAGTACCTGTCATCCTCGTCCGGATCAACCTCCCCCCATAAGTCCAAGAAGTCCTAGAAGTTCTTCTCCAGGAGAAAAGTTCGTTGGTATGAAGAAGTTGAAGCTACCAACGACGACCTCACCCCGATTGACGCCAAAGTTGCGTCAGGTGATGTTCCATCGGCCTCTAAGCAGGTCAAATCCGCCATTGAAGGCGTGGTGACTCTCTCTAAGAGAGCTCGCCAGAGGCAGCGTCAACGCCTTGCGAAACAATTTGCAAAGGCCATGGAGTCTGTTGACGGGGTCCGTTACAACGCGGATCTGAAAAACAAGGGAGGCAAACAGCCTCAACAACAAATGAAGGGTAGCTCCTCCAAGCCGCCGACGAACGAATGGGTCCGTGTCAAACGGAATCGTTCAACACTCGAGGAGCGCATCCGCAAACGCCACGCATTATCAGCGCAGGCACGGGCTCAAGCCGAAGAAGCCCGTAGAAGGTTGCAGAAAGAGGTGGCCAAGAAGCCGCCATCAACACGTAAGGTTTGGAGACCGAAGTCTGAAGCGGCAATTCAGACTAAGGAACAACAACTACAGCCTCCAAAAGTGCAACTTTCGGCGAGTCAATCCAAACCGCCGATGATTTTTACAACTGCTCTGGGAGATCCCGCAGGACCGTCTCAGAAAAGGAAGTCAGTGTTGGAGCACCTCGGTCCACTTCCCAAGGAACGAGGCAAAGCTCCAGTTCAGGAACGTTTGGAGCCAATGAAGAAATCCCGAACGATTCAACATGCTGGGGGTCGCCGCAACCCTCAGCATGACAAAGAAATCATGGCACCTAGGCGCACCACTTTGCGCATCGAAGTTCGGGAGCCCATCGAGAATTCACGCCCACAAAGGCGTGTTTCGAGGCGCGTGACTCTCGAAAGTCCAAAGAAGGCAATTCACCCTCAGAAGGAAACGTTGTCGTCCGATGACAATGACGTTATACCTGGGAAATCGTGCCAACACACGATAGGTTACTCCGACTTTCAAACGGACGAGCTGTACTATCGTGCCGGGGGTACGAGCAAATCCAGAAAGAGAAGCCCTCGAAGGCTCGAAACTCAGTGCCCTTGTTCAAAGCTCATTCGGGCGGTACTGTCTGAGTGCAACTGTATCAAGGCAGTCCCCGAGAGAGTTTCTGTGTTCGAAAGGCTCAGTACAGAAACGCCAAAACCAAGGCATAGGCGTTTCCGGCAAAGAAGAACGGTGGTCGGTGATGGAGAATTTCCAAGGGTTACCGCCAATATGACCAGCAAGGGAACATCGGCTCAGGACAATCCCGAGGCGATTCCAGAGGTGCCCCGACGTGTAACTCGTCTGTAGTCCGGAGCTATCATTCGTGCAACGTATGGTAGGGTTCAGACAAGAGTACCTTCGGGAGATGAAGAATTAGATGCCGGCTCGGCAATTGCATCTGACAACACTGTGTCCAGTGAAGGACAACCCCGTGAGTCGTTCATGATAAGCGCGGAACAAGTGGCCAAGATGCTCGAAGAGGCCATGGCCAAACAACAGGAAAGCTTCAGGTTCGAAATGCAGATGGCCATGCAAAGTATGAGAGAAATGTATGAGCAACAGATCCAGGCACTGACGAACCAGCAAGGCGAACCAAGCCGCCGTAATCAGGTTGTTCAGGAAGTTGAGAATGTGAATGCGGATGAAACTCGCAATGCCAATGATCCTCCCATTAATGCAGGGAGTGGCAATGGGGATGCTAGTCACAACACCACGGTTCCACCTCAGAATCGTGCTGACGAAGACACAGGTGAAAGCCTGAAAATTAAAAACCTCGAGAGCAAAATCAATACATTGATTTCTGCTCAAGAGACGAAAAAGACGGGCATTCCTTGTCCATACCCAAGAGAGTGGGAATCAATCTCATATCCGGCGAAGTTCAGTCTAATTAACTTCACGCCGTTTAATGGGATGGGTTCGCTAACTCAGCATGTGATTTATTTCAAATCACACCTGGGGGTAATCTCCAGCAATGAGCCTCTGATGGTGCGGTCATTCGTTGGCACTCTTCGTGGAGCCGCCTTTGATTGGTATCACCGCCTCAAGCCAGGTATCATAAACAGCTGGGACGACATGGAGACTAAGTTCCTCTCAAATTTCTTCGACGACGACACCAAGATATCTATCGGATCATTGCTCGATAAGAAGCAGAAGGATGGGGAGTTAGTCGACACCTTCGTCAAAAGGTTCCGGAACAAGGCGTTGAATTACAGGGACCCGATCACTGAGGAGTTTATCCTCTAGACCTGCCACAACAATCTTTCCTTGGACGTGTTGGAAGCAATGGGGACAGCGCCATCCAAAACGTGGAAGGATCTGAAGGTCCGAGGGGAGCAAGCTGAGCGATTCCTCAGGAGGAAGAAGACGGAGAGAGGCCAACAAGCGGCGAATGCTCCAGCGTAGAATTTCAACCCAAGGGGGAAAGGTAAGGCACATGCCAATGCAGTTGATGCTAACTAGACTTTTCAATTGCAACCTCAGCAACAGCAGCAGCAACGAGCGCCACAACCGTCGCAGTCGCAATGGCAACAACGGCCTCAGAAACAGAAGTCTTCGAAGCCGAGGTTTCCTAAAGCATACTCTTTCAAAGATGACGAAGTTCCCGGCATCTTTAAGTACCTGTTGGAGAACAACAAAATCCAGCTGCCGGCGATTGTGGATCAAGAAGGAGCCAGCAAAGTGACGGATCCAAAGTACTACGCGTACCACAGAGCGGTCCATCACCCTACGAGGTCATGCTACCACCTCAAGGATAAGATCCAGGCATTAATCGACGTGGGCGTCATAACCCCGAAGCCTGCCAAGAATGTGGGAGCAAATGCAGTGTCGATCAGCTTTGGATCGGTGCCCACAACATGGTTCAAGCCAAAATGAGTCACCAAAGTGGGGATGAAGACGGTGAATGATGACCCACATGGACAGCGCCAAAAGGGACTTGTGCCACACACAGCCCCGAACGGCGAAATCCTCTGGGTTCATCCGGATCTCATTGAAGATAAGCAGTGGGTGACGTCCTCGAAAAGAAAGGGTAAAGGCAAGGCCTGCAACACAACTTCCGCAATCTTCGAAGAAGGCAGCGATGAAGCTCCTATCTTCCCGCTCTCTGAAGAAGAACATGAAGTGTTTGCCACTAGGAGCGGAAACGAGTATCACTTCAACTATCCATCGCCCAGTGATCAGTTAGCTGAGCAGGGGGTGACCAAACGGGGACCAGCCAAGACTCTAACAGAGCTGGGGGTGATTGCAGCTCCTAAACCGGTTGAGGATGCTCGACGATAGCCGACGGATCAGCAGAAGGAAAAGAGACCCCAAGAGGTGCAGAATCCGAAGCAGTCTCGTTTCAATCGTCCGATTAGAAGAGATAAACCGGAGAGCTCGAAAACTCCACGGGTTTTCGATATCATAGCTCAATTAGCCAATATTCCAGCACGAATAACGCTGTATGAGTTGCTGCGGTTGTCTAAAGAGACCAGGGAGGCATTACGAGAAGCCTTGGCCGATTCAGAAACATTCCTCACTCGGATCAAGCTGGCACCTGAAGAGCCAGAACTGTTAGTTCAACAATGCAATGTAGCGGCCAAGAACCTTCCCTGCATTACCTTCACAAAAGAGGATATGCAGACGAAGAATTCGGATCATGATCAGCCCCTATACTTCGTTGGGTACATTGGCTCCAGCGAAGTCAACCGAATCCAAGTGGATCCGGGTTCCGCTGTGAGCATTATGCCGCTTCGCCTGATGCATAGCCTCGGCATTCCAGTCAGCAAATTGGCGTCTACAAGCACTGTCATTTACGGATTCAACACCAGTGGGTCAAGGCCTTTGGGAAAGATCCGGATAAAGTGCCAAATGGGTGATCTGAAGACGGAGGTCACGTGTTACGTGATTGATGCTGAGACATCATATAACTTACTACTGGGTCGGTCTTGGATCCATAGTAATATTATAGTTCCCTCCACTCTACATCAGTGTATGAAATATGTTGACACTGATGGAAGGGTCAGGACGGTGGTCGCGGATAAGCAACCATTTAAAGGGTTTGAGAATTATTTCACTGATTCTCTCCTTTATAGTAACGAATCCGATACGGAACCATCGGTCCAGGGCACGGACAGCGGAGAAGAAGCTGATTCCGAAGCCGGATTCGATTACAATGGTGGTTTTGTTTTAAATGACATTGTACCCTTTGTAATCAATCTTGACGATGAACAATCGTCAGATGGCAGTTGTAACTGGCAACTTGCCAATATTAAAATAAAAGATGATTTAGAGTACTCATTGTCTCTTGATGATGCGATAAAAGGATTAGACGATAAACCTGAGTTATATACGCCACTCCGATCATCTTATGTAACGAAGAAACACCTCCAACATTCTTTCGGAACGACCCTGATCGTCCCTACCAAAGTAGGAGGCGAAAAAGAAGTGGTTTACGGTAAAGGAGAGAATTTTCCGTTGCCAGATCATTTCCTAAGAGAAGATGAGGATGACGATAAATCTGGTCTGTATTTATCTAAGTATAGTCCGGAAGCGCGCAAGCTCATGGAAAAATAGGGATATGATTTCACACTCGGAGAAGGTTTATACTTTGATCGAGGTTCTCGTATCCCAGTCAAAGCGGCATATGTACCAAAAGGGAAACCGGATGATTATTATCGTTACAAAAGAGGCTTGGGCTACGTTTCCTCGTCTGATGATGAATGTGGTTGGCAAATTATCGATCAAATTGCTAACAAAGCCAAGGGTGGGTACTTGTCAGATTCCTCAGAATGGGACTCCGATACAAGTTTGGGGGAAGTATTCAAAACCCTAATGTCGAACATGACTACAGCTGATCCATCTACGATGGAGGACGACGATCAAATGCTAACGTGGGAAGACCCATGGGTTCACCACCTGAACATACAGTATGGTGATAGGTTTGAACAGAGGGAACCCCCCACCGAGGATAAAATAGTCCAGATTAATATGGGCGATGAAGCCAACCCAAAACCCATATTCATCAGCGATAGTCTTCCCCCAGATGAGGAGGAATTAATTGCTCTCATCAGGAAATATATTGACGTCTTCGCCTGGAACAATGAAGACAAGCCAGGGCTCGATCCTAATGTGGCAATGCACCGCCTCGATATCAAGTCGGATGCCAAACCTGTCAAACAGCAGCAGAGACGGTTTCGTCCGCAGATTATGGAAGCCATTGAGGCAGAGGTCAAGAAATTGATCGACTCAGGATTTATCCGAGAGGAGCAGCATCCAGACCGGCTAGCTAATATTGTTCCAGTCATGAAGAAAAATTGTAAGATCAGGATATGCATCGACTTCAGGGACCTGAATGCGGCATGTCCGAAAGACGACTTTCCCCTCCCGATCACGGACGTCATCATCGACAATACGTGCGGATTCGAGAGGATGTCATTCATGGATGGCTTTTCGGGGTATAACCAAATCAAGATGCACCCGAAGGATGAGAAGCATACAGCGTTCAGAATGCCCCTTGGTGTCTTCTGCTACACGGTGATGCCTTTCGGTCTAAAGAACGCAGGCGCCACATACCAACGAGCGATGACGAAGATTTTCCAGAAGCACCTCAGGAAAATGGTCGAGTGCTACGTTGATGATTTGGTTGTAAAAAGCCGCAATAAAAAAGATCACATCAAGGACTTGAAGACGATGTTCGATCTCATGCGGAGTCATCAATTGAAGATGAATCCCACAAAATCCTTCCTTAGAATGTCCAGCGGAAAATTCCTTGTATTCGTCGTCACCACTAAAGGTATACATATTGACCCTGACAAAGTGAAGGCGATACATGAATTGCAGCCCCCGAGGAATCTAAGAGAACTCAGAGGATTGCAAGGGCGTTTAGCTTACATCCGGCGGTTCATCTCAAATCTTTCTGGGAAGTGCCAACCGTTCTCAAAGCTAAACAAGAAAGGTGTGTCATTTATTTGGGACGACGCCTGCCAAAAAGCCCTCGAAGATATCAAGACGTATCTGACAAATCTTCCTGTTCTTGTCGCACCAAAATCAGGTAAACCGTTCTTGATATACATCAAGGCGATGAACCATTCGATAAGTGCTTTATTAGCACAAGACGATGATAATGGTCACGAACAGGCAGTTTATTACCTAAGTCGGACTTTGGTAGGCGCCGAGTCTCGATATCCGATGATTGAGAAAGAATGTCTCGTATTGGTATTCGCAGTACAAAAGATGCGGCATTACTTGGTCGGACAGACGATTTACGTTATCTCTAACGTTAATCCGGTACGGGTTTTTATGACGAAATCGGGTTCGATGAATTAGCGTTTAGCAAAATGGGCCCTTCTCTTGTCCCAGTATGACTTGCACTTCAAACTGCAGAAGTCGGTCAAAGGACAAGCGATTTGTGATCTTTTGGCGGCAAGCCCGACAACAGATACGGCAGAAGTATATGATGACTTGTCGGATGAAACCCACGAGGTTAATACCACGTCACATCAACAAGTATGGCAATTATACTTTGATGGTGCTTCGAGAGCAGTTAATAAGGCAGTAACCCCCGGATGTCCTAAGGTCTCTTCCGGAGTTGGAGTTGTCTTAGTTTCCCCGGGGAAGCATGTAATGCCTCAGGCTTATTCACTGACAGATCCATGTTCCAATAACGTAGCCGAGTACAACGCGCTCCTCATTGGACTTAGTTTCGCCAAGGAGCTGGGGGTCGAATATCTCGAAGCTTTTGGGGATTCTCAATTGATAGTCAACCAAGTCCATGGAGAGTATGAAGTCAGGAACCAAGACCTGATCCCATACCACCAGGAGGCCGTCAGAATGGCAGATTCTTTCGAGGAATTCTTTATTGAATACATCCCTCGTCTCCAGAACGCTTATGCGGATGCACTGGCAGTACTAGCAATATCACTCGCGCAGCCGCTCGAAACTGAACTGCTAGTCACAGTAAGATCACATCAACTCTGCATACCAATATACAATATGGATATCGAAGAGGAAGATGACAGAAAAATAAACGCCAAGGAGGTGAACTCAACTCAAATCGGGTCTGAGTCCCGAGATTGGCGTTTTCCTATCATTGACTACGTCCAGTACGGTATTTTGCCGGAGGATGTAAAAGAAAGGGAATCGATCCGCCGAAGAGCACCAAGATTCTTCTATAATACCGAGACCTGTACATTATACCGCCGAGGGTATGATGATTTGCTACTCCGATGCCTTTCGAACGAAGAAGCAGAAGAAGTTCTTAAGGAAGCACATGAAGGAGAATGCGGTGCGCATCAGCCTGGTCCCAAACTGTATGATCGCATCAGAAGAATGGGATATTTTTGGCCAACAATGGTACGTGACGCAATCGAATGCGCATGAGGATGTCACGCCTGTCAAGTGCATGTAAATTATATGCACCAACCACCAGAGCGGTTGCACACGTCAACCACGTCCTGGCCATTCGAGACATGGGGTATGGACATTGTCGGTCCTATTTTTCCCCCTTCAGTCAAAGGTGATCGGTTTATTCTCGCGATCACGGATTACTTTTCAAAGTGGGCTGAAGCAATTCCGCTTAAAGAAGTGAAGACGAACAACGTCATCAATTTCATCAAGCATCATGTCATATACCGACACGGCGTGCCGAGACGGATCATTCATGACAACGGTCCGCAGTTCATAAGCAACGCTTTCGTCAGATTCTGCGACAAATTCAAGATTCAAGATGTTTCGTCGACAGCTTATTATCCCGCTACGAACGGATTAGCTGAGGCTTTTAACAAGACGATCATTAAGATCCTGTCAAAGCTCGTGAAGACTAATAAACGAGACTGGGACGATAAACTCGGTGAAGCACTCTGGGCTTATCGCACCACAGTACGCACACCTACGGGAGCCACCCCGTATTCATTGGTATACGGATGTGAAGTTGTGCTGCCTTTGGAGATTCAGATCCCATCCCTTCGGATCGCTCTCGCAACTGAAATGTCGACAGAAGAACAGCATTAAAAACGTCTCGAAGAACTCGAGAGGTTGGATGAAAGGCGCTTGGAAGCTCAACAACACATTGAGTTTTATCAAGCCAGAATATCTAGGGCTTTTAACAAAAGGGTCCGCCAAAGAAGCTTCAAGGAAGGAGATTTGGTTCTCGCTGCTCGCCGACCGATAATCCTCAATTCCAAGAAGAAGGGTAAATTTGAACCCAAATGGGAAGGACCGTTTGTGATAAACACAGTCTACTCAAACGGTGCATATCGTCTCGTTTCTCTAGAGGGCGTCAGGCAATTAATGCCAATAAATGGGAAGTTCCTGAAAAAGTACTATCCCTAGTACATTCGGGATAACCCATTTATCGGGAAGTTCCTCGAAGAATATTCCATTTGATATTCTAGAGGATAACCCAAAATTGTTCTACCACCAAAATCCCTCACTGATCAATTTCAATTGACAGTGAGTCCACCAAAAACTGTCTTTCTGGTCCAAACCACAACCAAAATCCCCTCTTGATTCTTTCCACGAACAAGAGGCCCACTTTCAATTCAGAGCCTTCTTTCGATAAACGAAAGAATTCCTCTCCTTTCTCTTTGGTTAAACCTCTTCATGGTTATAACCAAAGTTAAAATTCCATTTCGATAAACGAAAAACTCATCTAGATAACCAATCCTATAAAAGGTAAGTTTATTTAGATCTTCTGGATTCTCGGAGTGGAGATCCCACTTCTAGTTTCTTTCTTGCACTGGAAATAGAATATAAAATTCTTCCTTTCC
The DNA here is from genome assembly GCA_022839385.1 of Asparagus kiusianus. Classification (NCBI taxonomy): domain Eukaryota; kingdom Viridiplantae; phylum Streptophyta; class Magnoliopsida; order Asparagales; family Asparagaceae; genus Asparagus; species Asparagus kiusianus. The sequence goes on from BQKN01000968.1 coordinate 94,359, forward strand.
AAAATCAAGGAATAGAATATAAAATTCTTCCTTCCTTGTTCGGAGAATAGAATATAAAATTCTTCCTTCCCACACCAATCTTTTTTCCAAGAATTTAGGATTCATCCTAAGAAGTTTATCCCGAATCATGAGCAGGGATAAGTCTACGCCTAACACGCGTCGTCGGTTTAATCTCTACCCGTAGAAAGAGACACCAGAGTTCAATTCTGGGGTATTTTATCCTGAAACCTAAGAAGGGATAAGTCTGCGCCTAACCTGCGCTGCCGGTTAGTTCTTAACCATTAAAAGGAACAATCGCCCACATATTCAACGTTGTGGCAGGTTGTTATTAATAACGCCAAAATCCATGCCTTACACGCATGGGGAATTTCATCCTGAATCCTAAGAAAGGATATGTCGACGCCTAACACGCGTTGTCGGTTTAATCTTTACCCGTAGAAAGAGATACCAGAGCCTGATTCTGGAGACCTTTATCCCGAAGCCTAAGTAGGGATAAGTCAACGTCTAATACACGTTGCTGGGTAGCCTATTCCCGTAACAATGGCGAAGTCTACGTATTCGAAGTCGTAGTACAAAGTCTAAGGGAGTTCATTCCTTTAGCGCAACGTCACATGCGGAACGGATTTAGACAATCCGCATGCTAGCCCGACTCAAACGGTAGTCGGTAAAGGCTAATCAAATCCGTTGAAGGCTGGGGGTTAGCCAAAAATCCTAAAGTCAACGCCTAACACGCGTCGTCGGGTAGCCTATTCCCGTAACAAATGGTAAAGCCTATGTATTCAACCTCATAGCATAAAGTCTAGGGGAGTTCATTCCTTTAGCACAACGTCACATGCGGAACAGATTTAAACAATCCGCATGTAAGCCCGATTCAAATGGTAATCGGTAAGAGCACGTCAAATCCGTTGAAGGCTGAGGATTTGCCAAAAATCCTAAGTCAACGTCTCATACACGTTGCTGTTTAGTCTTTTCACAGGAGAAAGACGAAGTCTACGTATTCAATATCGTAGCACTAAAAGGGTTAACTCTTTTAGCTTAACGTCACATGCGGAACGGACTTAAACAATCCGCATGCTAGCCCGACTCAAACGGTAGTCGGTAAAGGCTTATCAAACCCGTTGATGGCTGAGAATTTGCCAAAAATTCTATAAATACGAGTCATTGACGCATTAATTTTACAAACTGGTCTCGTGACTCAAGTATCTGCCACGCTCCAATTCCTTAAGAGCTTAAACTATGTATACTCCAGCAGACGTACGAGTATAAACTGTGTCAAACGCCGGACAACGCGTTGTAAATGAAGATTCAACACCGACGATCGATGGTTAGTTCTGTGTTGAAGCAGCAAACTCGAGCTAAAAAGGCAAGAAATCAAGAATCGACTTCAAGTTCAAAATTCCGACAGACGGTCAGACAATAAATGCAGCATCGGAACCTTTTCAAGCATTCGACAAAGCACCGAATAGTCTGGAGGATTAAAAGAATCGAGAACAGAAGCCATTCCAAGGCCCCGTTATACCAATTGAAGGTGGGGACGATCATATCCAAAGTATTCCAGACTCTTCTATAAAAGAACGAGGCTGGAAAACTTTGGAGGGGGTATCTGTAGGCGTATAAAACTATCTATAGGTCCCTTAACACAGCTCGACGACGCCGATTAACAAACAGACCATCGGGTGACGTATCCAAACACGACCGTTAGCCCGCAAACACCGAAGCTAAACGATATGCGACGAAGCAGACTAACGAGGCTACGAAGCTGACGAACCGCACGCAAACAACGGAATGAATCCACTCGCGTACAGAATCAAGCTAACGGGTTGAGGAATCAACGAGTCATCCAACCAAGAGCGGACTCGGACGAATCACGATCGAATCAAGATCAGTTTCAGACTCGAACTCAGAAGCGGATTTACTGCCTAATCAGGAACCAGATTTACTGCCAAATCAGGACAACGAATCGAGTCCGAACACAGAGAACCAGATACAACGGAAAACAACGGGAACCCAACACCTAGAGGGGCTCGGCCCAAGCCGAGCCACCTCAAGGTGGCTCGGCCCAAGCCGAGCCACCTCAAGGTGGTTCGGCCCAAAGCCGAGCCACCTTGAGGTGGCCGGCCCAGATCTGTGCCAAGGCACAGATCTGGTTGCCTATAAATAGGGGGGTTGATTCATTGTTTTGGGAGGACTTTTTGGGGGGGTCAAAACTCTACCGAATTGAGACCTTATCCTGGAGTTTTGAAGACTTGAAGACTTGGACATTCAGATCTGGTTCTTGGCGAGCATCCGTGTCACAAAAGGCAGGAGTTCGAGAGAGAAAATCAGATCTGAGATCTACGCAGGCATACTCCGGATCAAAGCTTGGTCTTTGATCCCGAGATTTGGACGATTTGTTCCTTGGTGAACTAATCCCCCCCGGCTATTATTTCCTTAGTGAAATAATACCCGTCGTACTGCGTAGATCCGATCGGATCTAGATCGTGCGGTGGTCAATAGATAAACCCTCGGTGCAGGCAAACAACCCACGCAAGCGAGCGACCGAATAATAGGAGCTCGCGATTTGTTCGGCAAATAAGGAAAGAAAGTTGTAATCTTTTTTGTTTTCTTTGATTTTCATTGTAACCGGATCTTATAAAAAGACCGGATCTTTGTAACACAAAAAGAAAGTTAACTAAGATAGCAATGATGTCAATGAAAGAAGCTATAATTTTCACCGCGAACAAAGTTGTACCCCATTCGTTTCATTAGTTGGACGGAATTAGGTTCGTGATAATGGAATTGAGGAACTCCATCATCTTCTTCAGAACTTCCACGTTTGAGTGGTTCGGGTTTAACTTTACCGAAATGAATCGGCCTCTGCCCTTTCTTTCTAGACGGGATTTTGAAAAAAGCCTTCCGAGCATCTTCTACTTCTTCGTCTGAAGTGAAGGATGACTTAATTGGCAATGTGAGAGATGTTTCTGCACACAGTGTGCGCCATGGATTGGTACCTGCTTGTTCAGCTTTAAAAGATTCATCAGACAAGTACGCCAAAATAAAATCTTCATTAATGCACCACTCGCCCTCACTCGGTACATTATTATTGTTCTCGACTGGACTCATTACATCAAAGTTCAATTCCCAAGGACAATCCCCTTCGGGATCTGGTTCGACGTCCGCCTCGTTGCCACTGTTAACGTCTTCTTTCTCTTGTGATTCAGAATAGAAGACCGAGTCCGTGTGGAAATTTTCTACTCCTCTGAAAGGGTATTTTTCCACAATCAGGGTTCGAACTTCATCTTCCTCATTGACATATTTCATGACTTGATGTAGAGTAGATGGGACAATGCGGTTTGCATGTATCCATGGACGTCCTAGCAAGAGATTGTAAGATGTGTCCGCATCGATGATGTAACAAGTCACTTCGGACTTGAGATCTCCAATCTGACATCTAAGCTTGATCTTCCCCAGAGGCCGAGTGCTATTAGCATTGAACCCAAAAATGGTGGTTTGAGTAGCATTCAACCGATGCATGGGAATCCCCAAGACTTGCATAACTCTGTATGGCATGATGCTGAGTGCCGAGCCTGGGTCGACTTGAACACGGCTGATCTCTGATGACCCAATGTATCCTGTGTAATACAGGGGTCTATCATGCTTGTGCTGGACCTGCATATCTTCCTGAGTAAAAGATATGCATGGTAGACTTCTTGCTGCTTGCAGACATTGCAGGCAGGATTGATCTTCAGACGCTTCAGGGATTGGAGTAACTTGAGTGATAAAACTCTCCGTGTTCCTCAAAGCTTCGATTAGAGCTTCTTTGGTGGTTTTAGACAACCTCAAGAGCTCATATAAAGTAATCCTGGCTGGTATGTTGGTCAGCTGTACCATGACATTGAATTGGAAAGGCGCGCTTGACTCCCCATGTTCTTGGTGAAGATTTCTGTTGAAGCGGAGCTCTTTCTGCTTTCCTTTATCCACCGGCTTCTTTGGTACAGAACCCCCAGTGTCTTGGGGTTGTTCTTCGACTTCTTGAGCATTTTGGTCATAGTTTCTCAAGTAAGCTTTTCCTGATCGAGTACCAGGGTTGCCTTCTGGGTATGCCGCTAGGACGATTCTCTCTTCTTCTGAGTCGGTGAGAGGTTTGAGATGATCATCGTTCTCAGTAACGGAGGGGCTAATCATGTTGGAAGACTTAGCCTTGCCTCCTTTCTTTTTGGTCGTGGTATTTGTCCATTGTTGATCTCTTAGTAGGTCAGGGTGGACCCACATGATTTCTCCTTTTAGGGTCGTGAGGGGTACCAACCCCCTGTCTTTCTGACCATGCAAGTCAGCATTCTTCAGGTGCATTTCTCCCTTATGAATGGGAACGACGCCGTTTACAGTGGTCACCGGTGGGAATTCGCCGAATTGGACCGCTATCAGGTTGGTAGACACGGTCTTCTGCTCAGGCTTCAGAGTGAGCACATTTGCATTTACTAGATTTTGCAGAATGTCTTTGAAGACGTAACATTTTCTGGTAGGGTGACTCAGGAACCTGTGATAGCGGCAATAGTTGGGATCATCAACTTTTCCTGCCTCATCCGGTTTCCTGATTTCGGGAAGCTGCAGTTTGTTGTTCTTCCGAAGTAGTTGGAACAGAGTGTCTACATGCTCCTCTTTGAATGAGTATTGCTTAGGCGCTCTTTGTTGATTTGGCGCCTTGCCTTGCTTAGTAGGCGGTGGTACTTGCGTGTAATCAGCTGCTAGAGTTTCCTTTCCCTTAGACCGCTGGGCGTTGTTTTGATTGCGTTGTTGCTGCGGCTTAGGTCGTGGCTCTTCTTCAACTTTAACTCTCGCCACTATCTCTTCAGCTTGTTCTCCTTGCGAAACCAGTTGTCTCCAGGAGCGACACTCGGCTACCCCCATCTGGGCAAGGAGCTGAGTCTGTAGGTTGTGCCTGCAAGTTTCAACTAGGGTTGATTGGGTCATACCTGAGGGGCATCACAATGCCATGCTACGAAATCTCTCCACGTAAGCCTTGATGGACTCTCCCTTCTTCTGTTTGGTGGTGAGAAGAATCTGGCCAAAAATAGCCTTTCTAAATCTACCCATTTTTGAATAGATCCAGCAGGCAGCTGTAGGCGTCAAAAAATGCTGAAAGATATCCAAACCCAGCTCAGGAAGAAGACATCCAAAACGTCAAAAAAAGAACACAAGTTTGGTCTCGCATGCGAGACAGTCTTTACTATCTCGCAGGCGAGACAGTCTTCACTGTCTCGCCAGGCGAGACAGAATTTACTGTCTCGCCCACACGAGACAGAATTTACTGTCTCGCCGAGCGAGACAGAATTTTCTGTCTCGCACGCGAGACAGTTCCCAGAGGTTTAAAACTACTTTGCATAACCACCAACACATGGCCACTAACTATTCAAGAACGTGGGAAACATCGTGGGCGAGAATCACGTTGATAACTGCCAGAATAACGGAGTTTTAAAACGTGGGAAGGCAGTTACAAGAAGCTGTCAGGCAGTTGAGGAGTTCCGAGACAGTGTTTTACTGTCTCGCAGGGCGAGACAGCAAATTTACTGTCTCGCTGGGCGAGACAGCAAACACTGTCTCGGCCAGCGAGACAGTAAACACTGTCTCGGAAACAGTTTTTTGTCTCGGGGCTATAAATACCCCCTGAGATCGATTCTTCCGGGGGGGCTTCCAGAAAAAGAGCCAGAGGCTGAGGATCGAGCATTTGTTAGAGCATTCCAGAGCAGAGAGAGCAGAGATCTAAGTTCTTGGAGCAATCCCTTGACTTTCAGGCTTTGACTTGATTTTAAGAAGAACGACTATCTTACTTCGATAAGATATCGTTTCAAATTCTCACTTCGATAAACGAAGTCAGAATCATAATCCCCCCCTCTTCACGATCTGTGATTCGGTGGTCCACGAACCAAAGCGTTCCCAGCACAGGCAAAGAACCCACAAAAGCAGTGATCCAAACAACGATCCTGCGTTTATTTTCTCAAGAGTTGTAATTTTTACTTTGTTGTGTAAAAGAAGTCTTATAAAAAGACTATTTCTTTGAATTTTATTGTAATCGACTGAAGAGATAATGAATTCGACAACAAACTCAACTTTTGCTGAAAACAAACTGGCGACCACAGTGAGAGCCAACGGTCTCGCTACCGAGACCGTCGTGTCGCAGTCGATCAAGATTCCAATTGAATCCACGGTCGAGTACGAGTTCGACCAAACGAAGTTTGAGGAGTATTTGTCATCTTCATCTGCAAAGTTTTCCTCGCCTCGCAAATGCAGGAAGACTTCATCTTCGTTGAAGCTTTTTAGATTGTCAAATGCTACAGAGGAAGGCTCTCGTTTGATCGTTGCTGAGAATTCTATTCGCAACATCTCTGCTCATAATGACTCTTATCCAGTTAAAGAGTCATGGAATCAAAGCCCACCGGCACTGACAAAAAGGGCTCGCCAGAGACAACGTCAGCGCCGCGCTTGCCAAATGGTTAAGGCCTTGGAACAAACCGATGGAGTTCGTTATTATGCAGACTTAGAATCGAGGAAACATCAAGTGGTTCAGTCGCATCAACGTCAAACCACTCATGTTTCTGCACAATTTATGACAGAAGAATGGATTCTTGTCAAAAGGACTCGTTCGACCCTAAAAGAACGTATACAAAAACGTTGTGCAAAGGCTGCTCATGCTCGTGCTCTCTTACAACAAAGGAGTGAAGAGAAGAAAGAAACGGTGGTCAAAGAACCATCAAAACTCTGCAGAGTTTGGATTCCAAAGTCTAGAGTTGTGCAAAATTATCATTCAGAGCCCATTAAGACTCCGCGCCCACAAGGGGGTGGTTCTAAACGTGTGACTCCTGACATAACCTTGGATCGCTCAAGGATAGTAATAAATTGTCCCGAGAATACCAACAATGTTTTACACCCTCAGAAGGAGACGTGTTCACCAAAAGATACCGTCATACCTGAGAGATCATACTAACAGGCGATAAGATTTTTCGACAATCATACCGATGAATCGTACTATCAAGCTGGGGGTATGAACAAAACTCGAAAGAGAATTATTCAAGAAATAAATTCTCATTGTTCTTGTATGCGACTCGTTAGAGCAGCACTATCAGAATGTGGCTGTTTCAAACGAGGAGTCATCCCGCAAAGAACCTCAGTGTTCTCGCAACTCTTCACTGAAATGTCAAAGTCCAAGCTGGGACGTTTCCACAAGAGAAGATCAGGTGTCCAAGATTACGAATTTCATGAAATCACCATCAACATGACTGATAAAGGAGAATCTAAGCGACATTCAAGTGAATCAAATCCCGACTTTTCCCCGAGAGGAAAAGTCAATTCAAGAGTTGCTCAATGGATGTCTCGACTATAGTTAGGAGCCAGCAGACGTAGAGACTACAAAATAATGCATGAAGGAATGTCCTCGGAGGATGAACTCTCAGACACTTGTTCCGCAATTGCTTCGGATGATACAATATCTAGCACAGGACAAATCAGAGAAGTGTTCACAATCACTGCTGATCAGTTCGCTCAAATACTGCAAGAAGCTCTAGCCAAACAACGTGAAGAAATTAGAGCTGAAATGAAGACAGAGATGGAGTTGGCTATCCAACAAATGAAAGAACTGTTAGCTCAACGGCCTCAACCTCCTGAGTCCAGCCAACGAGCTGAATCCAGCCACCGTGCTCAGAATGTCATAGACGACAGTGATCCAGAAGTGAATGAAGTTATCTTGGCTGATACACCTCCCAATAGCAATAACGCTGGGGGTGGTTTAACGGATTCTCCTAGCAATGACCTTGGGGGTGGTTCGATGGCACCTCTTACAGGGGGTGATCAAACTCATTCTCCTCAATGTCCTTCGAATGAAGATGATGATGAGAGAATGAAAGAGCTTGAAAACAAAGTCAATACTTTGATGACGGCTCAAGAGGTGAAGAAGACGGGTATTCCATGTCCCTATCCAAGAGAATGGGATTTAATTCCATACCCGACAAAATTCAATCTGATTAACTTCACACCATTTGAGGGAAAGAGCTCGCCTATTCAGCATTTGATTTATTTCAAGTCTCACTTGGGCATGATATCTGGAAACGAGGCTTTAATGGTCCGGTCATTCGTTGGCACCCTTCGGGGACCCGCCTTCGATTGGTATCGACGCCTCAAACCAGGGAGCATCAATTGCTGGGATGACATAGAAAATTTGTTCCTCAATAATTTCTTCGATGATGACACCGAAGTGTCAATCGGGACCCTTTTGGATGAAAAGCAAAATGACGGAGAGTCGGTCGATAATTTTATCAAACGCTTCCGTAACAAGGTAATGAATTGCAGAGATCCTGTCACAGAGGAGTTTATCCTACAGACATGCCATAACAATCTTTCCATCGATGTCCTGGAAGTCCTGGGGGTCATGCCTTCGACCACTTGTAGAGAGTTAAAAATACGGGGCGAACAAGCTGAACACTTTCTTAAAAGAAAGAAAGTTGAGAGAAATCAACCTGCGATATCTACAATCGCTGGGGATGCAACTCTCAATCCGAGATCCCAAAAGGAGTATTCTTTCGAAGATGATGAAGCTCCAACCATCTTAAAATACCTCCTTGCCAACGATAAGATCGAGCTGCCACCTATCAAAGATCAGGAGGGGGCTAAGATGATCATAGATCCAAACTACTGTGCATACCACAGAAGGATTCTTCATCCCACCGAGATTTGCTTTGGACTCAAGAACAAGATCCAAGCATTAATTGACTCTGGCGTCATAACGACGAAACAAGCCAAATAAAGATGACATTAACTCCAGTGGGTGCACGAGTATAAACTGTTTCCCCTCACTCCAAAAAGTATACGAGTATAAACTGCTTCTCGGTCATCCAACTAAGTACAAGGTTAAACCTGGCCTCACAAAAGAAGCTGGGGGTGGATGATTTATGTAACGGAAAGTTCCTAGAGAATCTTATATTCTTAAGGATAACCCGAACATGCGACTGATGAGGACGTACTCCTCATTATACCCAGTTTTGCAAAGAAAAGCTGGGGGTCGATAATTCATGTAATTGGAAGTTCCCGAAAGAATGTTAAACACAATATTCTTAGGGATAACCCGATTATTACAAACAAAGTGATAAACACTACATCCCCACGGTGATTTCCGAATACTCTTTTGCTGAGATGAGATTCGATCACTTCTTTAGATCAATCTTCCCTCACAAAACTCATATTTGGTCAATCCTTTAAACAGTTAGGACCAAAGCTAAAATCCCCTCTCGATTCCTTCCATGAACGAGAGGTCCACAAATTGAACGATCAAACCTTTAAACAGTTAGGATCGTCTCAAATTCCCACTTGGTCAATCCTTTAAACAGTTAGGACCAAAGCCAAAATCCCCTCTCGATTCCTTCCACGAACGAGAGGTCCACAAATTGAACGATCAAACCTTTAAACAGTTAGGATCGTATCAAACCCCCACCTGGTCAAACCTTACTACAGTTAGGACCATAACCAAAATCCCCTCTCGATTCAATCCATGAACGAGAGGTCCACAAATTAAATAATCAAACCTTACGATAGTTAGGATTATTCAAACCAGTCCAGATTCTCTAAGTGGAGATCCCACGTTGAGTTTCCTTTAGATCAGGAGATAGAATATAAAATTCTTCCTCTCCGATTCTGGGTTTATCTCTACCAACAAAAAAAAAGACCAGGAGATAGAATATGAAATTCTTCCTCTCTGATTTCGGGTTTATCTCTACCAACAAAAAAGAGACCAGGAGATAGAATATAAAATTCTTCCTCTCCGACTTTGGGTTCATCTCTACCAACAAACAAGAGACCAGAAGATAGAATATAAAATTCTTCCTCTCCATCATTGGGTTCACCTCTACCAACAAAAAAGAGACCAGAATACTCCAATAGGTACACGAGTCTAAACTGTTTTCCTACCCTCAACAGGAAGTTTCTGGAGAATATTACTCAGAATATTCTTAAGAATAACCTGAATACTCCAATAGGCACACGAGTCTAAACTGTTTCCCTACCCTCAACAGGAAGTTTCTGGAGAATATTACTCAGAATATTCTTAAGAATAACCTGAATACTCCAATAGGTACACGAGTCTAAACTGTTTCCCTACCCTCAATAGGAAGTTTCTGGAGAATATTACTCAGAATATTCTTAAGAATAACCTGAATACTACAATAGGCACACGAGTCTAAACTGTTTCCCTACCCTCAGCAGGAAGTTTCTGGAGAATATCACTCAAAATATTCTTAAGAATAACCTGGCTACCTCCCAACGGGTATACGAGGTTAAACTATTTCCCGAGAACTCCAAAAAATACATGAGTATAAACTGTGTTCCTATGAAGACTGATACAGTGATTAACAATGCGGTATCAATTTGATGACAAAAACTGAATTCACTAATACAAATTCTAGCTTCGATTCAAGATCTCGACAACGGTCAAGCGATAAACGCGATGCCGGAAGAATCTTAACTATTCTACAAAGCACTGAATAGATTGAGAGACAAAGAGGTCAAGAGTTGAAGTCATCTACGGGTTCTTCTACACGATCTACTCAACCAAGTATTGAAAGGATCGTAAGTAAGACCTATCTTATCCAAAGTATCCCAGAACTCCTCTATAAAAGAATGAGTCTGGAATACTTTGGAGGGGGTATCTGTAGGCGTCAAAAAATACTGAAAGATATCCAAACTCAGCTCAGGAAGAAGACATCCAAAACGTCAAAAAAAGAACACAAGTTTGGTCTCGCATGCGAGACAGTCTTTACTGTCTCGCAGGAGAGACAGTCTTTACTGTCTCGCAGGCGAGACAGTCTTCACTTTCTCGCCAGGCGAGATAGTCTTCACTGTCTCGCCAGGCGAGACAGAATTTACTATCTCGCCAGGCAAGACAGAATTTACTGTCTCGCCCACGCGAGACAGAATTTACTGTCTCGCCGAGCGAGATAGAATTTTCTGTCTCGCACGCGAGACAGTTCCCAGAGGTTTAAAACTGCTTTGCATAACCACCAACACATGGCCACTAACTGTTCAAGAACGTGGGAAACATAGTGGTAGAGAATCGCGTTGATAACTGCCAGAATAACGGAGTTTTAAAACGTGGGAAGGCAGTTACAAGAAGCTGTCAGGCAGTTGAGGAGTTCCGAGATAGTGTTTTACTGTCTCGCAGGCGAGACAGCAAATTTACTGTCTCGCTGGGCGAGACAGCAAACACTGTCTCGGCCAGCGAGACAGCAAACACTGTCTCGGAAACAGTTTTTTTGTCTCGGGGCTGTAAATACCCCCTGAGATCGATTCTTCCGGGGGGGCTTCCAGAAAAAGAGCCAGAGGCTGAGGATCGAGCATTTGTTAGATCATTCCAGAGCAGAGAGAGCAGAGATCTAAGTTCTTGGAGTAATCCCTTGACTTTCAGGCTTTGACTTAATTTCAAGAAGAACGACTATCTTACTTCGATAAGGTATCGTTTCAAATTCTCACTTCGATAAACGAAGTCAGAATCATAATCCCCCCCCTCTTCACGATCTGTGATTCGGTGGTCCACGAACCAAAGCGTTCCCGGCACAGGCAAAGAACCCACAAAGCAGTGATCCAAACAACGATCCTGCGTTTATTTTCTCAAGAGTTGTAATTTTTACTTTGTTGTGTAAAAGAAGTCTTATAAAAAGACTATTTCTTTGAATTTTATTGTAATCGACTGAAGAGACAATGAATTCGACAATAAACTCAACTTTTGCTGAAAACAGCAGCTTCATAAACCATTCAAAGGCCACCCATTTAAGCGCGCCGATGAACAAGCGTGTCAGGATGGCATCATTTGCTACCACATCTCCGGTCTGGGACTTGAAGTAGTAAATGTGCTGATTCGGCGATCCCGTGCCATCGAACGGTTGTAAGGTAGGGGCCTTAATTTTCGGTGGGTAGGGAGCTGTATCCCACTCGGCTGGATAAGGTCGCACAACCCCCTCTTCGCGGAGCTCGCTTCTGTTGGCAATTGTATTGAGGCGAGCCTCCAATTTGTCCATTTTAGTAGACTGGAGATGCGTTTCTCTTTCTGTCTCCTTCTCGTTTTCAGAGGAAGACTCCAAATTGTGAGTCTCATGTTCCACATTTTCCAGTACTTTCTGTTTCCCTTTAGAAGGTGTCTTTCGGGAAGATTCAGGTTTTTGGCCTTTTTCGGCGAGGAGCTGGGCCAACATATCCTTCATTTGGAGGAGTGTCTCTTGCTGTGCATGAAGCATAACGTGGTGTTCATTAACTGTTTTAGCTAAATCCTCGGGGTTGTTGGTCATGTAAGCGGAGACCTCTCGCGCTTCGACAGAGCTTGAAGATTGAGATTCGGCTATTGCCGAATGTTCATCACTTGTTGTAACCCCTTTGGCTAACTTTTGGTAGTCAACCGGGCGGATAGCTCCTGTCCGAGTCCGAGTATATCGATATACTCCTTCGAACTCATCACAAAGTTCTCTAACAGTCGGGGAATGGCTTTTTTCTGATTCATCAGAATTAGGATTAGAAGCTTTCCCTCTGCCGGTCATATTGATAGTGACTTGAGGATATTCAGCTTCAAAAACCTTCCTCTTCTGATGACGTCGTCTTTTGGTAGGTCTTACAACCTCCACCAGTCTATCGAATATAGACCTACGAGGCTCAGGTGCACAACATTGGCATTCGGAAAGAACTGTTGAAATAATCTTCTCACAATGACATGAATGAGCTGTTGGTTGTGTTGGTTTCCCTCTAGAAAGTAATTCTCGCAAATCAGAAATTTAGGAATTATCCGTTGGGAATGCAACCCCCTGTCCTTGACTAGACGAGACTGGTTCTTGCTGCACATGAATCTTCAGCCCATGTTGTCCCTCTCGGACCACATTGCGTTCTGGAGTTGAAACGTAAGAGCGTTGTGATTTATGAACACCAGGCTTAGGCCTGCGTTTAAAAACAGACCTCTTAGGGTCCTGTTTTATCTGGACGCACTCATCAAGTGCGTCTTCAACAGTATTGTGTTTTGGAGGGACAATGCACCCCTGAGGGTCGCGTTTGAGTTGTATTACTCGAGGCTCATAATTGGGCTCATTACCGCGAAGCATGCGTTCTGGAGTTGAAACGCAATTCTTGGGCGGGGCTTCGAAAATGCAATCTCTGCGTTGAACCAGGGATCGGTTTTCTCGAAGATGTGCTCGTCGGATGGATCTTCTTCGTCTCCGAGCGGCGTTCTTCCTTGCCTGTTTCAGAGTTTTGGCTGCAACGTCATCGACGTTGAGGGGATTTTCCTCCACCATAGGCCTTTTATCACCTACCACATGTCGTGTTGATACAGGTGTAGGATCCTCAACCTGCAGAGCGAGTTTGAGACTTTGGCCAAAGGAGAGGACTTTCTTCGGCTTCTCAACAAGAGGTTGGATCTCTTTGGAGTCTTTTTGGATGTTGTGCCTGGCCTTGGGGCTAAGCGATCCAGAGGAAAGAGCTTCCTCGTACTTGGCTTGATCAAACTCTACAACGAGAGTTTCAACGGTCGTTCCAGCGAGGTGAGCATCAGATTGCACCACCACTTCTTCATCAGTGAAGCTAGTCCCCACCGGAGTCGCCATCTTTTGTTTATTGGAAATTTTGTAATGAAGAGAAATAATAAAAGAATTGTATTTGACTATTATTCTCTCTAACTGCTTAGAAAAAGAATGTTTACAACTCTCTCAACTCTCAATTACAATTTGAATTCCTGAATACAAAAGAGAAGAGAATGAATTTGATTCTCCCCTTTGTTTAAATCTGGGTTCTTCACGGTGGCGATGGAGTGCTTCCTTCGAATGCTTGCGTCGAACTTGCTCTCCATTGACGATCTGAAAATCACAATTCACTGGAACGATTGACTTGTCTGGTTGATAACTCTTGACGAGTATTATAGCTCAGAACGAGTAACGAACTCTAAAAGAAGAGTTGTTTGAACCGAAAATAATTCGGTTAATAAGCCAAGTATCGGATGTCTGGATTCTTCAGTTGAAGATGATGATTCCCCAGACTGTATAAAGAGTCGCTCCTCCCACTCTCTATCTCTCTTAGATTTGATATCCTCAAATCTCTCTCTCTCCAAAAATCCGATCTGATCCCCCCCTGAACTCTGTTGAGTTTGTTGATATTTATAGGGGGATTAGGGGTGTAACCGCCCCCATAATCCACGCCTAAATAAGGGTTTAGTTGCCCCATTAATCGGGTGTAACAACCCACTCAAACCACCTCCCCAGATCGTGGGTGAAGAGCGGTTTCGGGATTGCCTGATTAGGTTTGAACAAGTCAAACGTAAGTCGTGCGTTGTTGGGCCTGGACCTGCGTACGGGTGGTGATTGGAACTGCGCCTGGCAGTGACTAGAAAGAGCTGCGTTGGGCAGCGATTGGGCAGCGAAGGAGCTGCGTTTGGGCTGCGGTGAAGAGCTGCGTTGGGCAGCAATTGGGCAGCGATGGAGCTGCGTTGGAGCTGCGTTGAAGAGCTGCGTTGGGCAGCGATTGGGCAGCGATG
>BQKN01000968.1:112191-123608 GCA_022839385.1 Asparagus kiusianus
AATAAAGTATGAACGAGCTGTAAACATGAAATAAAAGCTATTGTAACAACGTTTGATAAAAAATCATTTGTATGATATAAAAAGTCAAATTTGTGTTGTGTTTACATATTGAGCTTAAATATAATCATACGATATATGTAATAAAACTAATCTTATACCTAGGTGAATGCACACATATGAACTTGAATCTTTAACTCTTGATTTCCGTGTGTTGAATTCCTGTAAAGAGAAAAATAAACCATAAAAACTAGAAAGCATATTAGCTATAAATTGTTTGATAAATCATCATCAAAACCACAGGGCCAACACTAAGTGCATTACTTGCACACGGTATGCTCCAGTTACTTCCTATTCATCTATCTTTCATAATTTTCTTACTACCATTCATACTATAGTTGAGCCAAAATTCTTTCAAGAGGCCGTTCAATTTCCAGAGTGACGATAGGCTATGACTGAGGAATTTTAAGCCTTTCAGCAAACACATACCTGAGATGTTGTTCTCTGTCCCCTTGACATCTCTTTTGTTGAAAGTAAATGTGTTTATAAGGTCAAGTATCATCATGATGGCACCATTGAACGTCGGAAAGCTCGTTTAGCGGCTCAAGGTTTTACTCAGCAATAAGGTATTGATTATACGGAGACATTTGCTCTTGTTACTCAGATGCCTACCATGCGTACTCTTCTTACGATCGGTGCTGCTCATCGTTGGCCCTTATACCAGATGGATGTCAAAAATACTTTTCTCCATAGCTTTTTATCTGAGACAGTATATATGCAACCGCCTCTAGGGTCCAATATTCTTCCGGGACATGTATGTCTCCTTCGCTGTGCTATTTATGGTCTCAAGCAGGCACCACGCGCTTAGTTTGAGTGTTTTCACGATGTCGTGCTCAAGCCAGGCTTTATGGAAAGTCATCAAAATGCTTCTCTGTTTGTTCACACTACATCGCGTGGCAGAGTTTTATTACTCATTTACGTAGATAATATAATCATTACAGGTGATGATGTGGCTAGTATATAGTACGCAAAATCTCAGTTGTAACAACAGTTCCATATGAAGGATCTTGGATCTCTTCGGTATTTTCTTGGTCTAAAAATTTCTCAAGGCCCGCGGGGTGTACTACTGTCTCAACAGAAGTATATTTTGGATATTCTAGATTAAGCTGAGCTAACAGATGATGCAACTGTCGATACTCCACTCTGACAGATTGTCAAACTTTGCTCTACTGATGGTGAGCCTCTATTTGATCCTACCTGATATCGATATCTTGTTGGCCAATTGGTCTATTTGTGCATCTTTCGACCAGATATCTCTAATGTTGTTGGCATTATCAGTCAATTTGTTAGTGCCCCACGTTATGTATACTATGCTGCCTTATTATGGATTCTTCGGTATCTCCGGGGTACTAGGACTCACTCTCTTCTGTTTCTGCTACATCCAAGTTAGAGCTTTGTGCATATTCTGATGCTAATTGAGCTGGTGATCTCACTACTAGGAAGTCTACCACTGGTTATTGTATATTTTTTGGTGATTCCCTAATTTCCTGGCGGAGTAAGAAACAAGATATTATTGTTCTTTCCAGCACCAAGGCAGAGTATCATGTAATGTCCACAACAACTAAAGAAATTATTAATATTCGTCGCATTCTTAGTGATGTCGGTATTTCTGTTACGACTCCTACTCCTCTCTACTATGATAATAAGAGTGTCATCCAGATTGCTAATAATCTAGTATTTCATGAGAGGAGCAAACACATTGAGATCGACACTCATTTTGTCTGTTAGCAATTTATCTAGGACAAGACAATTCTACTTCCTCATGTCTCATCCGCTGACGAGCTTGCAGATTTTCTTCACAAATGCCTTACATGTCCATCGGTTCTAGTTTTTTATACGCAAACTCATTTTGTTTGATCCAGCATGAGTTTAAGGGAGGCTGTTGATAATAGTGTATTCTTGTGGGCTTTAGTCCCACATTGGTTGTGAGAACATATCTCTCTCCTCTACTTGTATAAATATATGTGACACTCAATATTCAACTCAAGGAAAATTTACCTAAGACTCTCTCTCTCTTACTTTAACATTAATGTTGGGGGGAAAGTGATTATTTGCTGAGAGACCCCTTGTACTATCATCCGATGGCGGATGTACCTTATGTACTTCTATCTTGCAGATAGACCCGCTTGTACAATCGCTCTCCGGGAATATTTGATGGTTTGCACAAAGTTAAGGCTTCAACCTCACCCAAAGCTGCCATCCCACTTCCTCAATCCCACCACGTTCTCCCCTTCCCGACAGGCTAAAAAAAAATTAGCGCAGATTTCTTTAGAAATAAGTTTACAGGAAAAAGCCTGCAGCTATATATATATCTATCATCAAACATGTGCACCACTTACATTTCTTCTTTACGCAACCTTAACAAACACAACCACTCTTCATGTATGTATGTATACATTCAGAAGCAGCACATATCGATCAGAATCCCCATAGCTCAAAGACATCAAGAATGGCCGAAGCTAGAGACTGGTTGGTAGCGATTCGCCGCACATTTACAAAATTCTCGTGCAAATCTGTCGCCGTTGTCAACCACATTGACTTGATCCATGATGTCCCATTAGAAGAAGAAGAAGAAGAAGAAGTCGCTCCTCCTGCTGTAACGGAAAAAATAGCTTGTTACAAAGGTGAGAGAAATTTGAAACGTAAGGGACTACTCGTGGCTAATGAAGATGTTGCAGCAATCAAGATCCAAACATGCTTCAGGGGGCATCTGGTACGTTGCTGCGATGCTTCAGTAGGCATGGCACACAATAGATAACATTATGTTGCCTAACCTCAAATATTTCTTCCTTTAGTTTAGTCTTAATATATATATTTGATCACTCATTAACTTTGTTTATTTAATCTATTGTTAAGTGGTAATCCATGTGAAATAGACATTAATTAGAGTTTTGTACACTAAATTAAAGGGCATGTTGAGAGTTGCTACTGAAATGAATAGGAAACGGAAAAGTTCTAATTATTTAAAATACTTGCTCAATTACTTTATCCTAGTTTTATCATTTGCTATATTTATGGGTTTTTGTAAGTGAAATTAAGCAAACCCTGTATTATTATATATCCTCCAAAAAAGTAATCCCTTTATTACAAAATTTTTTCTTTGATTAGCATGTTTCTCTTTCTCGTCACATATAGGTCAAAGTATTGACTCGATCATTGTCACGCCCGGGCCCTTGAGCCCGTTGGCACGATATAAGTTGTGGGACCCACTAAGTATAACATGTTGTTCGGCTAAATTATCCACTGCCAAAAATTGTTAGCAGTTGTTACACTTGAGCCTTAGGCATATCTATTTAAGCCACTCAAACATTTCACATGTTCCGATGTGGGACTAAACAGTTGGGGATCTCACAATCACCCCACCTTACATATGCGATGTCCTTGTCGTGACATGATGATTAACATATTGTTTGACTAAATCCACCGCTAAAAAGTGCTAGCACTTGTTGCACTTGAGTTTGGGCATATCTATTTAAGCGTCTCAAACATTTTACACTTTCTAGATGTGGGACTAAACACATGAGGGTCTCACAATCATGCTATATTCTAGAATTTGGAGTAGTGTTTCCTTGTCTTTAGTGTCTATATTAATTAGTTTTGTTATTATTCTATCTTGAGTTAATGGGTTTTTTTTCCCATCCATTTCTACAGTAGTAATAAGTTGCATTATTGCCGCGTAGGATATGATCTGATAAGTACTGTAAAATCTATATGTATATTTGGTTCGTATTAATGCAGGCTAGGCGTGCCTTCAGGGCTTTGAGGAGTCTGGTAAAGCTGCAGGCCTTGGTGCGTGGTGTTTGCGTGCGAAGGCAGGCGAAGATCGCCATCCACTGTATGCAGGCCATGGTTCGGTTGCAGGTCAGGGTTCGCGCAAGGCAGCTCCTAAGGACCTCAGGGGAAATGGAGCTCTTGCAATCTTAACAACAAAACTGTAGTGTTAATCCTCACTGGTATGTGCGTGATTTGTTCAAAAGCATGCCTGATGTCAATTTTATCTATATGTCGTGTGTATTCTATTTACAGCACTCCTCATGTTTGTTAGACAAGAGTTTAAATAACACGTGCACATCCTCTTTCTTCCTTATTTGAGAATAGAGAATATGAGGGTTTGCTTTGGATTATTTTGCTCGACATATCCATTCTCATGTTGTGGATTTTAAATCTCAACTCCTCTTAGCTCAGTACATATGGTTATTATATCTATATATATATATGCTATACTTGTATTTTTATACACCTAACCCCCTTCCCCCTGGGGGCGGTGGAGATGTTCTCGCTAGCGTTTTGACGCTCGTTGTTTCCATCTTTTTCAGGCAGCGAGCCAGGCGTCCGGAGAGTCGCAGGTTGACGGAGATTCAGTCTAGCTCACCGTCATCTATTAGTAGTTAATTAGTGCTCCACAGTAGCTTATTATTTATTTTCAGTCTTTAGAGATGGATTACATGTTGGAGGATTAGTGCCTTAGTACTATTTTCAGTTGACTCTTGTGTTTGGAGATTTATTACTGTGCTTCAGATTATCAGTTGTATTTTCTTTTTTTTTTTCCTATTGGAACATGATTACATTTACTATTGGTTATCTCTTCTTTATATTGTTTTCCTTGTATCATTACATTTAATCTATTTGTTTGTATCCGTACTTTTTTTGTTTGATTTCCACTAGAGAGATATTACTGTGATGGTGAAACATGTTGTTGCACAGTGTTGGGTACATGACATGTTTGACATCTTTGGGTTCACCTTAGACTGTAGCCTTGTGTGAAACCAGGGGCATCATAAGTGTTAAACTTTAAATTACAACGAGAGGATACGAATCTAAATAAGCGTTCGAAGTTTTACCTATTTGAGCTCCATCATGTAACTCGCTCTCGTTAAGCAACTTCTTATTCCGTCCACTGTAAAACTATGGAGGAAATTAGAGAATATAGCATCTTTGATCAGTGAAATGATACTACATATTTGCCCCATCTTTGGTTATCTTAATGCCAGTATATTTCAAAAAATGTCGAATGCAATGGCAAGAACATAGTAAAGATGACCAAGTTAAACAGACTGAATAAAAAAACCTCTTATTCAAGGAATTAATACACATAAATTTTCAAAAGAACCACCTATGATTCCAACATTTAACATCACTTATTTCAGAGGAAGTCAGTGTCGATATAAATGACCTCCTCGACCTTATTCAAACAAACGACACAGACTTCACACAACAAGAAGAAAGCAGAAACAAAAAATACATCAACAAACCCAAACAACACAATCAACAAACCCAAACAACACAATCAGTTACAATGCTCTCACAGTGACAGGACCCTCATCGGCGGCTCCTTCTGCATCTCCACCACCTTCCTCCACGAAGTCCTGCTCGATATCATATCCCACCACTTCATAACCCTCCCCTTCGACTCAAACATTGATCTACACCTTGGTATCTTCATAAGCTTGTGTGCATTGGGGAGGTGAGAGAGATCAGCGAGCGAGAAGCTGTTCCCAGCCAAGTATGCACTGTGTCCGAGCCTTTTCTCGTAAACGTCGAGCACATTTATAAGCTTCTTCTCACTCTGCTCGACCAGTTCCTCATCTTCTTCCACTCCAGCAAACGGAGCGAATGCCAAGTGAAATATAAGTGCAGAGCTTGGAGGGTCGAAAATTTGTGCTTCGTTTAGAAGCCATTGCTCGATTGATGCTCTCTCTAGTGTCCCGGAACCTACGAGGCTCTTGGTCCCTTGGTCTGCATATTTCTCTCCAATGTGTCTGATTACTGCCCTCGAATCTGCACGTGAAGGTAAAACAGTTAAAAGCGAGATCCCTGCGTTTAATTTGTATTGAGAGTTTGAGACTTTGGATACACTTACCAACCATAGTTAAGCCCTCGTCCACGAACGTGAGGGCTTGACCGCATGGCTACACAAGTTAACAATAAGATTTTTATACCGTGTAAGAAATAAATTACTTATTTAAAAAAGAAGTAAATTTCATATATATAGAACAGATGCTGTAGACTAACTGTAAAAGTGGAGATGGACTAGACTAATCGATCTACTTGGACCAAGATTGACTCAAAAAGATTCAAGTCATTATTAATCAGGCAGGAGTACGTATATATTTAGCCATTCTCAGTCACATGGAAGTAAAATATGTTGAGTCCTGTGAAATATTAGCAACAGTAAGTACGTAGTTTCTTGTGATATTGCATGAACCTGTAGCTTGAGATAATCTGGCTGCCTCTTCTGACCCTTGAAGGAGTCAGCACGGACGAGCCGGAACTCTACATTTTTCTCGAAAAGGCATGTTAGGACCCTGGCAACCTCGGAGGATGTTGGTGATCCAAATACCGTCACTGCTGGAGCCATTTCTATCTCAAAGCTTTAGGAATTATCTGAACTCAGAGAGAGGATGCGTTGATCGTGGCATATTTAGATCAGCATACGTACACATATATAGGCATTAGGATGTGAAGGCATGAATACTTTGCTTCACACAGGAAGAAACAAATAAAAGCAAAAGGGCGAAAAAGATGAAGAATGAATAAAGGTAAAGAAAATTACTTGTGCTGCTAAACCTGCTTGGAGGGCTGCAGGACATTTAGTATCTCCTTTGAGATTATTCAATTAAGAACCAAGACCAAAGTGGATCCCATGCTACATGACCAAGATTTGTTTTCATGTAATGATTACAGGAATAACCTTCTATAATTTAAATGCATATAAGATTTTTTTTTTTCCTTTCATGAGGAAAAGATGAAGAAGATGAACACAGAAGTAATATCTTGCCCTCGCTGAAGACATTACTAGCATTTTATGCAACCTCAACGAATCTAAATTTTTGTTGGATTCCAACACTATGATCTTAGGTTAAATTTCTCTTTTATAGAGTCAATTTTGTGAAAAAATAGCAATCAGATTCTTACGTCAAACAGCATAAAGCTTGCAATGTTAAATCAATGGATGGGAGAATTGACTGTATAATTTCTTCTGTCTATGGGCAAAATAATTTGATGGGTAGAAAAGACTTATGGTCTAGTCTCAACCAAATTCATCTGAAAATTGGGAATAAATCATGGCTATTATGTGGGAATTTTAATGCTATCACATGAGATGAGGAAAACTTGGGGGAGCTGCTCTTACTGAGATAGATACCAAGGATTTCAGAGATTTCATAGATGAATGTCAGTTATCTCCTCTAAAAATTAAACGCTGCTATTTTACTTGGAATAACAAGCAAGATTCAACCTCAAGAGTGTGGAGTAGGCTAGATAGAGCCTTAATCAATTATTGCCGGTTGAACATGCACAATTCAAGTCATATTGAATTCCTACTGCCAAGCTTCTCTAATCACTCCCCTGGTTTGGTATCCATTTATGATGATTGTGTTCAAGAGAAGAAGCCATTCAAATTCTTTAAGATGTGGATCAAGCATGAAAATTTTTTACGCACTGTAACCTCAATCTGGAACACTAAAATAACAGGATACACCATGTTTTTAGTTTATTCAAAGCTCAAAATTCTGAAAAGTGCTCTAAAGGATCTGAACAAAAGGTACTTCAATAACATTAGTGAGCAAGTGACAAGATCAAAGCAGGTCCTTGAAGATGCACAAAGAAACCTGCAGGTTGATCCTCTCAACCAAATCCTCATTGATCAAGAAAGAAAATGCATAGTCTCTTACAATAAATTACTAGATTGTGAGCTCTCTTTCTATCAACAAAAATCTAAAATTCTATGGAGTTTACAGGGAGGCAGATGCACAAGCTATTTTCACTCTGTGATTAAATCAAAAAGGTACCTAAACAGAGTTATGGTTCTCTACAACAATGTAGGAGAAAAACTTACTGAAGGTGAGAAAATAACATCTGAACTCATCTCCTTTTACAAGAATCTCATGGGATCAGCAACAGATACTGTCAAGCCAGACAAAAAAATTTATTAGTAATGGCCCTTGTTTAAATGCATCTCAAGCTAAATACCTCTCAGATCCAATTATCAAAGAAGAAATTAGAGAAGTTGTGTTCTCAATGCCAGACAATAAAGCCCCTGGTCCTGATGGATTTAGCATATCTTTCTTCAAATCGGCATGGAGAGTTATTAGGGATGATATCTCTGTTGCCATTGAAGATTTTTTAAAAATTGGTAAATTGTTGGGTGAGATTAGTTCCACATCCATCACCTTAATTCCTAAAGTACAGTGTCCTAGACTCCATCAGATTTTAGACCTATAGCATGTTGCAATTGTCTATACAAATTTATTTCTAAAATTTTAATAAATAGGATTAAATCAGCGATGGGAACACTAGTAAATGAGGCACAAATTGCTTTTGTTAAGGGGAGACAAATAACAAGTAATATTCTCCTTGCTCATGAGCTTGTTAAGAATTATAGCAGGAAGCATATTTCTCCAAGAGTTATGCTAAATATAGACATCAAAAAAGCTTTCGACACAATCAATTGGGATTTCCTCAAGGAGATGTTCTTAGGATTGGGATTTCCGGAAGCTATGATAAACTGGATAATGACCTGTATTACCTCCCCTAAATACTCTATTGCTCTAAATGGATCACTACATGGCTATTTCAAGGGTAAAAGGGGCCTGAGGCAGGGTGATTCCCTCTCACCTTATCTTTTCATTCTTGGAATGGAATATCTCTCAAGAAGCTTAAATCTGTTAAAAGAAGACAGGAAATTTAAATTTCATCCAAGATGTGGCAAATTTAGTATCACTCACTTGATTTTTACAGATGATCTCCTCTTATTTGTCAAAGGTGATATGTGAGTAAACTGCAGCAATGCTTTAGAGATTTCTGTTCAGTTTCAGGCCTTGAAGCAAATTTGAACAAATGCTTGATATTTTTTGGAGGCGTTGATGATTCAACCAAGATCTCAATTATCAATTGTTTAGGATATCTAGAGGGTGTTATGCCTATTAGGTACCTTGGAGTTCCTCTTATTTGCAAAAGGCTATCATACTTAGATTGTGCACCTCTATTAAACAAAATTAAGGATCAATTCCAGTTTGGTGCAAGTCACGGGAACTTATCTTATGCTAGGAGGCTTCAAATAATCAAAAACATAATTCTAGGAGTTTAAGTTTTTTGGACATCCAACTATATCTTGCCTGCTGGTGTACTTCAAAAAATTGATGTTCTATGTAGGAACTTCCTGTGGGGGAAACAGGACCATCATATCAAAGCTAACTCTTGGTCTCATGGGATAAAGTGTGTTTGGAGGAAAAATATGGAGGCTTGGGAATATATTCAGCTTCCATCTAGAATTTTGCTTCAGGTCTGGAAATTTTATGGAATATTCATACCAAAAAAGAAAGTCTGTGGATGAAAATGGATACATGGCACCTATCTTAAATACATGAATATATGGCTTGTTCAAGCTAAGAGAGGGGATTCATGGATGTGGAAACAGATCTTAAGAACTAGAGATAAAGCCTTGATCTTCAGTGGAGGTGTTGACAACCTGATGCAAATGATCAATTCCTGTGTTAGGAATTCAAAAATTCATATGTTTGTGCTCTATCATGCTCTCTCCCCAGCGTTAACTATAGTATCATGGCATAACACAATCTAGGAGGGGATATGCCATCCTAAGCACTCCTTTGTGAGCTGGTTAGCTGTGCAAAACAGGCTGCATACTCAAGATAGACTTCTTAGAAGGGGATAATTACCAGTAATATTTGATGTATGTGTGCAGGAGCTAAGGAGGAGAGCAGGGATCACTTGTTTTTTGATAACTGCTACTCAAGAGAAGTCTGGCTGTTTGTGATGGACTGGCTGAAATTTACATGGAAATCTTGTGTGCGGAGTCACATTATGGATTGGTATTGTTACAATTTGAGAGGTAAGGGATACAAGCAAAAAATTAAGAGGATAGCTCTCTCTTCAACACTATATAGTATGTGGATTGAGAGAAATAACAGGATCTTCAAGAACAAGTGCAAAAGTTTTGATCAGTTGTTCAGAGAAATAAAGATCAACATGTTGTACATACTCCTCAATAGTGCAAATTTAGTTGATGGAAGAGAATGGATACTGTCATTGTAATTGTATATAATAGCCTGTGAAGTTGTTATCTCAGGTTATGAGTATCTTGATGTACACTCATTTCATATTTGGTGAATGAATTTCATTCACCAAAAAAAAAGATTCAGACATGCTTAAGTAGGAGAAAAAGAAAATTTTAAACAAAATTAAGTACAGAGGTACAATAAAACTCAGAGATTAATTTGATTTAAGACTCCGTGGTGTTCAGTTGCATTAGTTTGAAAAACGCTAATTCCAGCTCAACGTTGTCCCATGAATACTGAAATTCAGTGACATGTTCGTTTATGTCGTACTTCTTATATCAACCACGTAATATTATACTATCATAAACAATGGATGGGATGTTAAAACACTTTTCCCTAAATGCCCCTCAACACATCTCTAGGTGGTACTTACATGAATGCATAGAAACTCTTAACAATATAGAATAAAGCTTCTATAAACTTAAGTGGATAAGAGTACTTGTCCACCAAATATATATATATATATATATATATATATATATATATATATATATATATATATATATATAGAGAGAGAGAGAGAGAAATATGGGTATGCTTTGTACCAAGCACAATTTTTGTGCTTGGTAGTGAGGTGACACAATACCCCCCACTCATTCAAATATATTCACATGGGTTGAGGAGTACATGAGGATATGTAATCATTTGAATGAGTGAAGGGGATTATGCCACCTCACTACCAAGTATAACTTTTTATGTTTGGTACCAAGCATACCTATTTTTCTTATATGAGAACGGTTTAACTAAATGAGATCAAATGGGCCTCCCTTAAATCACAAACTAAGCAAGACCCGCAAATCACAAACTAAGCAAGACCCACAAATAAAAATCCAAACTTTTTCATACCTCAAATCACAAACTAAAAAAGATCAAACTTTTTTCTACTCCGGTACGAAGAGTCTTGGATGAGAGGTCTCGATGCTCACGTCAGAGATTTGAGATGGATATGCTGTCGTGGTGGAGTCGGTGCTCGCATCGGCTGCAGGGAGGCAGAGAGAGGAAAGGGGGTGCTCGCGTCGGCTGCAGATATGCTGAAATATGACGGTGCGCTGATCAGAAGCTCGACGGCGAGATCCGGCGGTGCGTTGTGGGTTTGGGGATCGCGCAGGAGGAAAGGGGGTTGGGGAGAGAGAGAATTGGGGATTCTGTGGAAGGAGGGGGTATTTGAGATCTGGATTTGGGTTGGGGTCACGAGATGCTGAAATCGGATGAATTTAAAAAAAACCCTGCAGCGCACAAACTATGTAAGCTGACAGCTCACATACAGTTTTCTCATACATATAT
>BQKN01000968.1:128608-174924 GCA_022839385.1 Asparagus kiusianus
TTGGTACACATACGGATGAAGCTTGAACTTGATCTTTAACTTGAATTATATAAGCTTCACCAACATTCCGCCAACCTCCTTTGGATATGATCGTTGAAGCTCTATTCCATCCATCCTCCAACTCGTTGTTTGTCTATAATAAATAAGAAAACACAAATACTAGACAAACAACATTAGAAGTAAATTGTTTGTTAAACATCATCAAAACAAGAAGGCCAACAGATTCATCCTCCTCGGATAGTGAAGTTGATGTCTCTAGAGAACTAGCACATCTCTCTAGAAGGATATCAAAATTAATCAAAATGAATAAAAATTTTAAGAATCTATCTAATAACAAATTTCCTTCTCGTATAGGTAAATGCTTCGATGCAACGAACCGGGACACTTAGCCAAGGATTGTCCCAAGCTTAAGGAGAAGTATTTGAAGTACAAGAAGAAGAAGGCTATGTATGCCGGTTGGGATGAATCTGAACCAAGCGATTCGGATAGCAATGATGAGGGCGCCAAGATTGCTCTTCATGACCCACACATTTGTTTCATGGCTCATAACGATGAGGTACAATTCGAAACCAAAAGTGAATATCTTTATATGCAATGTGAACTAGAAGCGGCTTTAGAAGAATTAAATTTTGAATTTAAAAGATTAGAAAAAGAATATTCTTCATTCAAAAAAGTTACATGTTTCTTGTGACTATAAATTTGTGCAACTACAATCCTCTCTTGCTCTAAAAGATGAAATAATAGAGATCTAGACTTTGAAAACAAACAACTAAGGTCTAAAATTGAGAGATTAGATATTGAAAATGATAGAATTAAATCTAATCATGCTTACTCTAGTCATCATCATGTTGATAGAAAATGGTATCATCAATCTCATGCTCCTACATACAAGAAAAGGTTTTTGTGCACATATTGCATGAAATATGGTCATATCTCTATTCATTGTAGGATAAAAAATAGCATTGATCATTATGAGTTAATGTGGGTACCTAAGGGTACCAAAAATACTAACATTCAAGGACCCAAAGTTTTGGTACCTAAGGGTTATACAACTTCTTCATATGTAGGGAACGTCTCGCACAAGACCTAAGGAGTTATGGTACCTTGATAGTGGTTGCTCACATCACATGATGGGCAACAAGGAACTATTTGAAACCCTATCAAGGATTGAAGGAGGCAATGTCTCCTTTGATGGTGGTGAGAAAGATATTATAGGTATTGATAGTATTGGTAAGATACATTCTCCCATAATTGAGGATGTTTATTTTATTAAAGGACTAAATCATAATCTTCTTAGCATTAGTCAATTAAGTGACAAAGGCTTTGAAATTTCTTTTAAACCGGATAAATATATTGTTAGTATGAATGATAAAATTATTTTTGTTGTTTTTAGAATATCTAATGTTTATATTTTTGAGATGAATGAGCTAATAGATCAAGATGTAAAGCATCTTACCGCGGTGGACGAGGATCCTTGGATTTGGCACAAGAGATTTGGATATGCTAACATGGAGCTAATATCTAAGCTATCCAAGAAAAACTTTGTAAGAGGGCTACCAAATCTAACATATATTAAGGATTCTACTTGTGAGTAATGTGCTAAAGGTAAATAAACTATGAATTCCTTTAAATCCATAAATGAGGTATCCACTTCTAAACATTTATAATTATTTCATCTTGATCTCTTTGGACCTATGCGTGTTGCCTCTCTAGGAGGTAAACACTATGTTTTTATCATTGTTGATGATTTCTCACGTTTTACATGGGTAATTTTTCTTACAAATAAAGATGATTGTTTTAAAGAATTTTCTTATTTTGTAAAAAGAATTAAAAGTAAAAAAGATTTGAAAGTTGTTAAAATTAGGAGTGGTCATGGTGGTGAATTTCAAAATAAATTTCTAAGCGTCAAAAATTGCCCATAAGTCCCCGTACGTTGCTTGAGGTAGAGAGAAGATGGTGAACATCACTATTCGAGTTACAAAAGATTATTTAACAATGACAAACACATGAAGTGATTCGACAGACCATGCAAAGCAACGGAATTTCGGAATAACGGAAACACGAATGGACCAGGAGCTGCACATCACTTTCAAAAGACAAAGCATCTCCCATGTCCCACCTACTTCACATGTGATTCAACCATGGGAGCTTGTAGATCTCCTCATTAGCTTTCTAACGCATCTTGAACTGCATAATTCTGAGATCGGACGATGAAGTTACGGTGGAAACGGACACAACGCGCGGAATAACGCGCCAAGCCTCGGCGAGACACCAAGAGGTGTCTCGGCTAAGGCTTGGCCGAGACACCCATAGGTGTCTTGACCAAATCTTAGCCGAGACACCAAGGAGTGTCTCGGCCCAAGGTTGGCCGAGACACCCACGGATGTCCGCAGACCCAAAATATTGTTTTTGGCAGATTAAAGCTGTTTTTTGATTGTTAACCACCTGGATTTATTTTAATTGATCTGATATTATCCAAGAACATGGTTAAGTGGTTACAACTAAAGATAAGATCGAATCGATCATTCTTATCTGAAAACAGGGGTCCCTAAGCCTATAAATACAGCCTCAGGGCCTTTATTTTTTCAGATCTGGAATTCTCGAGCGTCGGCGAAGCCCTACTGAATTGAGGACTAAAAGAGCCACGAATTTCAGAGAGAAAGAGGAGACTTTAGTGAATTCTTCAGCATAAAGAAGAGGAGTTTGTCAGATCTGCAGCCTGGTTATTTTCCTTAAGATTGCCCCGTCGCGGTGATCTCAAGAAGAGTGATTATCTCGCTGTTGCCGAGATAATTATTTCGGTTTCTTGATTCCTTCACGAATCAATGAAATTCTGGATCTGATCTGATCATTTGGTGGTCCACGGATACTAACGTCTCCGTCACAGGCCAAGATCTCATGCAAGCAGTGGGCGATAAATATCCGTTGTGCTGTTTGACGAGAGTTATACTTTTTTCATTGTGTAAGGGTCTTATAAAAAGACTAACTTTTATTTTCATTGTAACGTTTAAAGTTGTAATGAACACATCAATAAATACATCAACTTTCAACCGAAACAAGCTGGCGACCATAGTGGGAGCCAACAGCTTCGATGTCGAAGCTGTCGTGATGCAACCAGAGATCAAGATCCTGGTGGCTGAAGAGGTCAAATACAAGTTCGACCAACAGAAATTCGAGGAGTACGTCTCCTCCTCCTCTTCCAGATCCGCCTCTCCTCACAAGCGCAGGAAGGTCTCCTCCGCCCGAAAGATCCACTGATCTTCAGATCTAATGACTCAAGAAGGTGAATTCCCCGCTACCGTTGTTGTAGCCGCACCTCACAACGATCCGCCGGTGTCCAATGAGATCATATCTACAGATCTGAACTCCTCCGTGATCAAGGAGTTAACTGCTGAAGGTGCGCCAACTCTATCAAGGAGAGCACGTCAAAGGCAACGCCAACGCCTCACGAGTAGGGGTATTATCAGAGCGGATACGGTTTGGATATTACACTTACCATATCCATACCCGCTTCTTATAAATGGATACGAATACGGATACGGATCATTCTCGGTGAGAAAAAATATTAACCATATCCACACTTATCGGAAATGGATACGGATCGGATATGATCACGAATATAAACGGATATTCATGTATAATTAGAATTACAACCAAATAAGTAAATGTATGTTGTTGTATGCTTCTCTTTAATTCACATATAATTAGAATTACTAAAATTGAGCACAAATCTATAACATGCACGCACATAAACTTGTAAGTAATATGCAAGTAATATGTAAAGAACTTTAGGTGCTTAACAACAAGAACCAACGTAAAAATGTTGAACCCAAACAATATCAACAACAACAAAGCCGTGTCCCTAATTTTTTGGGTCAAATACATGAACCATATGCTTCCATTCAGTTCTATTATGTGGATCATCTCCTAAATTTAGTTAACTATCAGAATTTATTAAACCAAAACCACACAATTTGCATTAAAAACTCCTCTTTAATTATAATTGATATATATAATCCTAATAATGAATCAAAGTAGGCAAAGTAAAATAAAAAAATACCTCACAAGAGGAGAATCGATGCGCTTGTCTCAATTTTGGGAAGACTCTCTCAGCTTCGATCGGAACAGCGCCTTTCTCTGTGCTTGCCTATCCATCGCCAAATCCTCCCTGGAGGCAAAAATCACACCTAGGGTTAGGGTTTAGAGAGAGAAGGGTGGATTTGTACCTCAAAAAAGAGTCGACGGATTGGAGATTGCCGAGAACGAAGGGGGAAAATGGAAATTGTAAGTTTACAATGAAAGGAATTTGCAAAATTTTAACTTGAAAAAAATGAAAACAAAATAGAAAAATTATGTGAACGAATTACAAAGATGGGCTCAGTATGAAGCAGGCCAGCGTTTTAGACATGATTCTATACATGCAAGGATCTGACGACGTCTACGAAATCGTTGGAGGTGAGGTTCGAGGTTGAGCGACGGAGGTGAGGCTGGAGGTTGAGCGATGAAGGCCCTTGAGGTTTCGACGTCTCCTCCGACTTAGGCCCTTGAGGTTTCGAAGACGACGAAGATCTGATGAAGATGTGACAAAATAAGGCTGGAGGGTGGAGGCGGAAGATGGAATGGGCTGGAGGCTATGGTTACAACAGCTTATAAACTTACGGGTTTGGGTTAGCGGTTACGGGTTTGTAATTATAACTTTAGGACCCAAATCATTATTACATTTGCGGATATCTATATCTGCAACCTTCATATCCATTTTTGAATCCGTATCCAAAAAAAATCCAAAACCAGATCCGTATCCGTTACCGTATCCGCCCGGTTTCAAAATTAGCTTACCATATCCGCATCTGTTCGGATACGGATGCGGATCGGATCGGATATATCCGAACCATTTAACACCCCTACTCACTCGCCAATTCGCCAAGGCTTTGGATCAGGTGGATGGACTCTGTTACCAAGCGGATTTGGAGTTTAGAAACCGCCAAGTGGCGAAGCCATCTCCACAGCAAGCTTCGGGAACCTCCTCCCAACCACCTACTAACGAATGGGTTCGTGTCAAACAGAACCATTTCACTCTTGAGGAGCGCATTCAGAAGCATCACGCACTTCTTGCGCATGCCCAGATCCTTGTGTGAAAAGCATAAGAAATGCAAAAGGAAGAAGTGTTTAAGAGATCACCGAGATCCAAACAAATTTGGATGCCAAAGGCCAAATCAATGCCTAAGGCAAAAGCAAGTAACGTTGCTCCCCAACCTTCGTCAACTTCGAATCCTGCTCCTTCTGCCACCACACCTTCAGTGAAACCCTATGGCGATGTGGACCTCTCCAAATTTAGAATTCCATTGAAGGATCACATAGGTTCTTTACATGAAGATCAAGGCAAAGCGCCTATTAAGGAATGCTTGGGACCGTTGAAAGAACCCCGAGCATCCATCCAGACTGGGGGTCGTACACGATATCCTAACAAGTTAATTCCTGTAACTACCTACGTGGAGATGCTTACACAAAACCAGGATCCCGTTAAAATTTCATCCTCACACGGGTGTGATTCTAAGGATGTGACTCCTGGTAAAGCTAATAAAGCGCTACCTATTCAGAAGAAGACACGCCGAACCGACGACAGCATTCCATCTGAGGAATCAAACCAACAGCCAATAAGTTGCTCTGACTGCAATATCGATGAGTTGTACTATCGGGCTGGGGGTACGAATAAATCTCGAAAGAGAAGTACCCGGGAAGTGGACTCTCATTGTCTGTGTACCAAACTTATCATGGTAGTATTATCAGTATGTAGCTGCCCCAAGACTGCTCCACAGAGGATCTCGGTATTTGAAAGGATCTCTACCAGAACATCTAAGTCCAAGCTAAGGCGTTTCTGTAGAAATAGATCAGCTACGCAAGATGATGAACTCCCAAAGGTCACCATCAATATGGTCGATAAGGAGAAGTCAACGCAAAACTTTAATCCCTAACGTTTTTCAGACATATCTCGTCATATAACTTGGTTACGCGTGGGAACTACTAGGCGTAGGGACTATCAGAGGATGAATAGCGGATTATCCTCGGAAGATGAAGCATCAGATGCGAACTCTGCCATCACTTCTGACAATATAGTGTCTAGCATAGGACAATCCTGCGAGGTGTTTATGGTCAACACCGAGCAAATGGCCAAAATCATCGAGGATGCCTTGGCTAAGCAAAAAGACGAAATAGAAATTGCTATGCTGCGAATGAGGGAAGAGCATGATCAACAGATCCGAGCCTTGTCGAATCAGATAGGTGAATCCAGTCGTCACAACAATGTTAGTCAAGTAGATAGCGATTCAGATGTGGATGAATACCTCAATGCAGATAACCCTCCCGTTGACCAAGATGCTGAGAGTGGCCCCACTAAGAATAACAACGTCAGGGGTGGTCCCGCCTATAATGACAACACAGGGGGTGGCCCCATTATTCCTCCTCAAAATCGACCAAGGAAGGACACGAGCAAGGATGAAAAGATAAAAGACCTCGAGAGCAAAGTCAACGCTCTAATGTCTACTCGAGAGGTGAAGAAGACTGGTATTTCGTGTCCTTACCCAAGAGAATGGGATTCGATACCGTATCCGACGAAGTTCAACATGATCAACTTCATGCCATTTGACGGAATGGGTTCTCCTACTCAGCATCTAATCTACTTCAAGTCTCACTTGGGTGTGATTTCTGAGAATGAATCCCTGATGGTCCGGTCATTCGTCGAAACCCTTCGCGGAGCTGCCTTCGATTGGTACCGCCATCTTAAACCTAAAAGAATAAACAGCTGAGACGACCTGGATAACCTGTTCCTCACTCACTTTTTACCGAGGTGTCAATCAGGACACTCTTTGATGAGAAACAGGAATATGACGAGACGATCGACGACTTCGTCAAGCACTTTCGGAATAAGGTGATGAACTGGCAAGATCCGATCACAGAAAACTTCATCCTCCAAACCTGTCATAACAACCTCTCTTTAGACGTGTTGGAAGTTATGGGAGTAGCATTATCCAGCACCTGGAAAGAGTTAAAAGTATGCAGAGAGCAGACCGAGTGCTTCCTCAGAAGGAAGAAAGCCGAGAGAAGCCGACCGACGGCTAACCCTCCAAACCCAAGCTTCGTCTCCCGTGGTAAGGAGAAGGCGCCTGTAGCTGTTGTTGATGTTAATCAGACGTCATAACAACAACCCCGAAGATAGCAAAAGACTTCGGATCCGAGACTCCAAAAGGAGTACTCCTTCAAGGACGAAGACGTTCCAGCTATTTTTGAGTCCCTCCTTGAAAATAACAAGATCAAGTTACCACCTATCACAGATCAGGAGGAAGCTGACAATACTGCGGATCCGAAGTACTGTGCGTACCACAGGAGGATACTTCATCCCACCAAGGCTTGCTTCGCCCTTAAGAATAGCATCCAAATCTTGGTTGAAGCCGGCATCATAGCGTTCAATTAAGTCGAATGAAGACTTCGACAAGTATAAGAGTATAAACTGCTCCTTCTAACACTCTGAAGAGTATACGAGTATAAACTGCTTCTCAATACTCCAATAGGTATATGAGTGTAAACTATTTCCTTTCTTTCACCGGAAGTTCCTGGAGAGTGTTATGCCTGGTATTCTTAAGGATAACCCGGTCATCCAACTAAGTACAATGTTAAACCCAGATTCACAAAGAAAGCTGGGGGTGGATAATGGGAAGTTCCTGGAAGAATATTACATGTAATATTCTTAGGAATAACCCGATCACTATAAGAAGGTGATGAATAAGAAACTCCCACACAAACTCCCGCTATGTTGGTGCACTCAACACTCCCATTGTTAGAGTCCAGACATAGTACTCCAAATTTTTGTCTCCTGATCATTGACAATTGTCAAACCCCTTCATGTTAAGTATTTGTCACTTAACACCAGGGACTCTCTTCGAGTGATTTGTACGGATCAACACTCCTATTATAATTTGTACTCCCACTCTCACTGTTTATTTGGTCAAACCTTCCTATAGTTAGGACCACAACCAAAGCCAAAATCCCCTCTCGATTCCTTCAATGAGCGAGAGGTCCACAAATTGAGTGATCAAACCTATAAAAGTTAGGATCGTCTTAAAACTCCTCACTCGGTCAAATCTTCCTACAGTTAGGATCACAACCAAAATCCTCTCTTGATTCCTTCTATGAACGAGAGGTCCATTTTTAAATTGAGCGATCAAACCTTCCTACAGTTAGGATCGTCTCAAACCTCCCACCTGGTCAAACATTCTTACAGTTAGGGACAAAGCCAAAATCACCTCTCGATTCCTTCCATGAACGAGAGGTCCAATTT
This sequence comes from Asparagus kiusianus, assembly GCA_022839385.1. Taxonomy (NCBI): domain Eukaryota; kingdom Viridiplantae; phylum Streptophyta; class Magnoliopsida; order Asparagales; family Asparagaceae; genus Asparagus; species Asparagus kiusianus. Next base: position 136,941 of record BQKN01000968.1, read on the forward strand.
CAAATCGAGCGATCAAACCTTTCTACAGTTAGGATCGTCTCAAACCTCCCACCTGGTCAAACCTTCCTACAGTTAGGACCACAACCAAAATCTCCTTTCGATTCCTTCCATGAACGAGAGGTTCACTTTCAAATCAAGCGATCAAACATTCCTATAGTTAGGGTCGTCTCAAACCTCCCACTTGGTTAAACCTTCCTACAGTTAGAGCTAAAACCGAAATTCACTCTCGATAAATGAGAAACTCACCTTTAGTTTGGTAATCAAACCTTCTGACAGTTAGGATTGTTAGACCCTAGAGGGGGGGTGATTAGGGTCTTATGCTAATCTAATGTGATTTAAAAGCCAATTAAAACTTATTAACATATACATTCTTGCAAGATAGATATACAACTAATTATGAGCAAGAATATACAATATGAGCAATGAGATATATCCTAGCAAAGAGGTATATGTTGAAATATATGCAAGGATATATAAACTAACACAAGGGTAAACAATCTAAACTAAAGATACAATTATGATAGGGCAATATAAACAATGCAAACACACAATCTGATCACGGAATTCGGACCTTCCATCCTACGTCTCCGCTCCCTACTCCCGGGGAGAAATCCACTATCACAACCCGGTTTGGAAGCCGAAACTTCTCTACACACTCGGTTTTCTAGCTAACCGAAAACTCTATAACTCAACACTCTTGCAATCCCACTCTACACTCTCTCAAGTGTTGGACTAGACGTGTCTCCCTCAAGTGCTCGGATACAACCTCTCCCTAGGTTCATCAACAGACGCAACTCCTCTTGGGATGATCCCCGACTCTCGCCACACACTTCTCTCGATGTACAAGTGTATTACAAAGTGATCCTCACAATAAGCACAATATAACAAATGATTGTTCTCTAATAGGGATAAGAACACAATGAAAGCTCACACTCAATGTTACAACTCTCACCAATCCAAATATATTATGTATGAAAATACAATAAGCTCAAGTGGGTGTGTGCAAACAATGACTGAAATAAAATCTAACTCAAATAGCAAAGTAGCAATAATAAGAATATAAAAATCAATAATAAAATTGTTAGAGAAAACAGTTAGAAAACTTCTCTATAAACACAAAGAGAGGATGATGAGATATCGAAGATGAACTCCTCAGCAATTGATGTAAGCTCCTCTTTGTAAAAGCAAACCCCAAACTTAAAACAAACTAAACAAACTTAAACCCTTATTAAACCTTTGTTTAAAAGCTTCTTAGATTTTCTTTAGAAATGAGAGCAAGGGGGGGTATTTATAGCCTCTCAAAAACTCAGCCAAAAACCCCAAAGGAAAAGACTAAAAAGCCTAAAAATTAAAATTCTGATTCTGTACAAATATAGTCGTTACAATGTTATGGGTCGACTCGTCACTGTTCATGAGTCGACTCAAAACTAGCCGTTACAGGCTAAAAACAAATTATGGGTCGACTCATAAAATTCATGAGTCGACTCATCATTATGCATGGGTCGACTCATGAAGTCATGGGTCGACTCAGCAGAAACAAAACACATTTTCTAGCACAGTATGTGAGTCGACTTATGACAGTCATGAGTCGACTCAACCTGATGGGTCCACTCATGATGTTATGAGTCGACTCGTCAGAAACAAAATGAAAACTACACAACAGTTTATGTGTCGACTCAACACTGTTCATGAGTCGACTTAAGATATGCACACTGCTTGTTTTAAACAGAAATCTGATTTTCAAACCTCTTTTAAAAATAGCAAATAAAATCAGAAAATAGTAAAACTTTGGGAAATGATTGTAAACATGATAATAAACATGCTACAAAAACTGGTTTTCAAAAAGGACTTCCTAAATGTAAAATATCATCATTTTGTAAGGAGGTCCAAAATATAAAAATATAAATATATGAATTTTGACATTTTGCCTAAACCATATTTTGAAACTTTACAAAATGATTTTATAGACTTAAAGAAAAATGTAAACTATTGTTATGAAGTCTATAAATAATGAATGTAGTATTTTATCAAAATTCACATATAATGCACTAAAACATAATTTCATTTAACTAAATAAAATTTAAATTGATAAAATCATATATATTCATATAAGTATGAAACAAAAATATGTTTTCTAATTATATTAAATTGTTTCATATTAAAACTTGAAAACTATCAAATCAAAACATATATGTATATATATAACTATATATATACAAAACCAAAATGTGTATGTGTGTATATGATTGAGCTTAAGGTACTAACACACATAATATAAACTCCTAAACTAAATTACCCAAGCTTGATCTTGAACTTCAATAGCTTGACTTGGTAGAAGCTTGAACTTGTATCTTTAACTTGAATGTACGTAGCTTCACTCCACAATTCCACCAACCTCCATTGGATATGACCGTTGAAGCTCTATTCCATCCATCCTCCAACATATTGTTTGCCTAGAATAAATATAAAACACAAACACTAGACAAACAATAATAGATATAAATTGTTTGTAAATCATCATCAAAACAAGAAGGCCAATAATCTCCCCCTTTTTGATGATGACAAATAATTTAGAAAAAGGAATATATGCATGAAGGAAATGAACATATAAATTATAATTCACATGCATATAAATAAGAAAATGTATACTCACAATATTTCTCCCCCTTTGATAACATCAAAAAGGGGAAAACAAAAGAATGAAGAGAGCGAAAGCTCCCCCTATCAATATGCATGGGTGAGTATAAAACAAGTATAGGGATTGCTCCCCCTATCAAAATACCTCATGAAATGAATGAAATAAAAACTAAGGCATACACATGTGAGTAAGCATAAATGCTAAACACAACTCACATACAAAAAAGATAATGAGAACACATATGGATGTACCGTTGAAATAATGTGTCTCAAAACATAAACACAAAAATCATGTATAAAGATAGATTTATGAGATCAAAAGATAAGGAACACGAAAATCATGCAAAGAGTTTTCAAATGAAAACAAATCAACCAAAAAAATCATAAATCAAAGTTTAAATCCAAAAATGATGTTTGATCAATAAATAGAACTTACTTTGTAGGACTTGATCAAACCACTCAAAGAATGCATTATAAAGCATATTTGAATTTTGAATCATCAATTTTTGCTTATATAATGAATTCAAAGCAATAAATCAATATGAAATTTTTGACAAAAGAAATGCAAGAGAGGCAACAATATATCAAGCTCTTAAGCTTGTTCCAACCCATATAAAGATTATTAGAACCCGATAAACAAGATTTAGGAATAAACACACAATAAACCCGGAGGGTTATATAAATATAAACCTCTCAGGAAAATTGAAACTCATAGTCATGAAAACAAAAGATTTTGATCAAAGAAAAATTGTTTTTATATTTAAAATTTCCAGAGCATATTTTAAAAAACCAAGAAAAAAAAATAAAAACACTAAGTTCTTGGTTAAAAAATCATTTTGGCACCCAAGCATTCTTGGTGCTGGATTGTTTAGGAACATGACCCCTATCAATAAAGCTCAAAGCCCTAGGGTTATGAGCCCTCTTGGGCGCATATGGTGCACTAGCACGGTCAAAACAATAATCTTACAAATGACCCTTCCGATTGCAATTTGTGTAATGAAGGAGATCCATTTATTTTGTGGACCATTAGCTCGTGCATGAGAATCATTTGCAAATAAAGATTTTTCTTTTATATTATATTGCAAATGAGAAACATCATTAAACAAAGGTGGTTTACTTGAGAAATTTGGCAAGTTTGAATATTTTTTTAAATCATAATAAAACTTCGCCAAATGGCCAAATCTACCACAAACATCACATTTAAAAACATGTGGTCTATTAGAAACATTTGGCAAATGAGATTTCTTTTTCAAATCAAAACAATATTTTGCCAAGTGACCAAAACGATCACAAAGATCACATTGATACACATGAGCATGCTTATGATGTACTTTTTGTGCATGTTTGTGTACATGTGATGAAGAAGCTACATGAGATGAACAAAGAGCATTGACATTTTTATGTTTGTGTGCATCATAGCAAAATTTAGCTAGATGGCCTTTACGACCGTAAATTGAACACTTATAAACTTTGCTATATATGTGTGCATGATGAGTGGATGATTTTAACTTAGACTTGGCACACATTCATAAGCTTCTTATGATTGTTAATGCATGTAGTAAGAGTTGAATCTAAAGAAAAAATACGGTTTTTAACATCATTCAACTCATCATTAGGCATATTACCATTAACATTAGAAGTAGAACATAAATAATCATTTATAAAAGAAGCAGTATCATTTTTTATGTTCTCTACTTCTAACATGGTATTATCTTTTTTATGAGTCAAGTTAGCAATATTCAATTTTAAATTATTATTTTTCAAATTTAACATATCATTGTTTTCTTGAAGAGCAATTCTTTCTTGAGAAATGATATTAAATTTGGAAGCTAACTTCTCATGATCGGATTTTAAATCTTCATGCTTGCTTTGCAAATCAATAAAATTTTTATACAATATGTTATAGGCATGCAATAATTTTTCACTAGCACAAGCAAGTTCATCACTAGATAAATCATTAGTGATTTCGAACTCGTAAACCTCACTAGGGCTATCGCTTAGTGGCCGTGTACATGAAGATGAAGCTCCATGAACTAGAAGCGGAATCCTCCAAAGCTTGTCGGATCGCCTCCAAATTCCCTTGATGTACTTCTATAAGTTTCCACAATGTGTAAGCACTATCGCAAGAATCAAGTTTGTTAGAAAAAGATGAATTGAATGCATTATGTAAAAATTCTAACAAAATCTTGTTCATTATAAACATACGATGATCATTTTTATTCCACTTGGATTTCTTCAAAGTGGGCACAATATAAGCATCATCTATAATTTCCCATAAATCGAAGTGTCTAGATTGAACAAAAAGTTTAAATCTAACACATCATTAGGCATAAGGGAAATTATCTAATCTAGGAGCAATATTAATGGCATAACCTAAACTAGATGCATCGTGCATATCCATAATGTATATGTGTAAGCAAGATACAAAAATTAAAAATTAGATTAGCACAAAAAGATAACTTGGATCTTTAACTCAAGGTGATTAGACCTTAAATCAAAGAGCACCAAGCTCTGATACCAATTGTTAGACCCTAGAGGGGGGTGATTAGGGTCTTATGCTAATCTAATCCGATTTAAAAGCCAATTAAAACTTATTAACATATATATTCTTGCAAGATAGATATACAACTAATTATGAGTAAGAATATACAATATGAACAATGAGATATATCCTAGCCAAGAGGCATATGTTGATATATATGCAAGGATATATAAACTAACACAAGGGTAAACAATCTAAACTAAAGATACAATTGTGATAGGGCAATATAAACAATGCAAACACACAATCTGATCACGGAGTTCGGACCTTCCATCCTACGTCTCCACTCCCCACTCCTGGGGAGAAATTCACTATCACAACTCGGTTTGGAAGCCGGAACTTCTCTACACACTCGGTTTTCTAGCGAACCGAAAACTCTACAACTCAACACTCTTGCAATCCCACTCTACACCCTCTCAAGTGTTGGACTAGACGTGTCTCACTCAAGTGCTCAGATACAACCTCTCCCTAGGTTCGTCAACCAACACCACTCCTCTTGGGACGATCCCCGACTCTCGCCACACACTTCTCTCGATGTACAAGTGTATTACAAAGTGATCCTCACAATAAGCACAATATAACAAATGATTGTTCTCTAATATGGATGAGAACACAATGAAAGCTCACACTCAATGTTACAACTCTCACCAACCCAAATATATTATGTATGAAAATACAATAAGCTCAAGTGGGTGTGTGTAAACAATGAGTGAAATAAAATCTAACTCAAATAGCAAACTAGAAATAATAAGAATATAAAAATCAATAATAAAATTGCTAGAGAAAAGAGTTAGAAAACTTCTCTATAAACACAAAGAGAGGATGACGAGATATTGAAGATGAACTCATCAACAATTGATGTAAGCTCCTCTTTGTAAAAGCAAACCCCAAACTTAAAACAAAATAAACAAACTTAAACCCTTATTAAACCTTTGCTTAAAAACTTCTTAAATTTTCTTTAGAAATGAGAGCAATGGGGGTATTTATAGCCTCTCAAAAACTCAGCCAAAAACCCCAAAGGAAAAGACCAAAAAGCCCAAGAATCAAAAATCTGATTCTATACAAATATAGTTGTTACAGTGTTATGGGTCGACTCGTCACTGTTCATGAGTCGACTCATAACTAGCCGTTAAAGGCTAAAAACAACTTATGGGTCGACTCATAAAATTCATGAGTTGACTCGTCATGTATGGGTCAACTCATGAAGTCATGGGTCGACTCAGCAGAAACAAAACACATTTTCTAGCACAGTATGTGAGTCGACTTATGACAGTTATAAGTCGACTCAACCTGATGGGTCGACTCATGATGTTATGAGTCGACTCATCAGAAACAAAATTAAAACTACACAATAGTTTATGAGTCGACTCAATACTGTTCATGAGTCGACTCAAGATATGCACATTGCTTGTTTTAAACAAAAATCTGATATTCAAACCTCTTTTAAAAATAGCAAATAAAATCAAAAAATATAAAACTTTGAGAAATGATTGTAAACATGATAATAAAAATGTAAAATATCATCATTTTGTAAGGAGATCCAAAACATAAAAATGTAAACATATGAATTTTGACATTTTGCCTAAAACATATTTTAAAACTTTACAAAATGATTTTATAGATTTGAAGAAAGATGTAAACTATTGTTATGAAGTCTATAAACAATGAATGTAGTATTTTATCAAAATTCACATATAATGCACTAAAACATGATTTCATTTAACTAAATAAAATTGATATTGATGAAATCATATATATGCATATAAGTATGAGACAAAAATATGTTTTCTAATTATATTAAATTGTTTCATATTAAAACTTGAAAACTATCAAACCAAAACATATATGTATATATATAACTATATATATACAAAACCAAAACGTGTATGTGTGTATATGATTGAGCTTAAGGTACTAACACACATAATATAAACTCCTAAACTAAATTACCCAAGCTTGATCTTGAACTTCAATAGCTTGACTTGGTAATCTTGCAGATGAAGCTTGAACTTGTATCTTTAACTTGAGCATACGTAGCTTCACTCCACAATTCCGCCAACCTCCATTGGATATGATCGTTGAAGCTCTATTCATCCATCCTCCAATATATTTCCTAGAATAAATATAAAACACAAACACTAGACAAACAATATTAGATGTAAATTGTTTGTAAATCATCATCAAAACAAGAAGGCCAATAAGGATCATCCGAATCTTTTCGATTCTCAGAGTGGAGATCCCACTCTTAGTTTCACCTTTCTGGATTTTGGAAGTGGAGATCTTACTTTGAGTTTTCTTTGGCAACTGGAGATAGAATATATAATTCTTCCTCTTCAGCTTTGGGAGATAGAATATAAAATTCTTCCTCTCCCACATTGGGTTTGTCTTTACGCATTGGCGGTTAGTCTTTAATCGTAAAAAGGACAAAAGCCCACATATTCGATATTGTTACAGGTTGTTATTAATAACACCATAATCTGTGCCTAACATGCACGGGGAATTTTATCCCGAAGCCTAAGTATGGATAAATCAGCGTCTAACACATGTTATCAGTTAGTCTTTAACCAAAAAAGGATAAAAGCTCACATATTTGACATTATGGCAGGTTGTTATTAATAACACCATAATCCATGCCTTACACATACAGTAAATTTTATCCCAAATCCTAAGTAGGGATAAGTCAGTGCCTAACACGCGTTGCTGGTTTAGTCTTTCACTGATTAAAGAAGACACCAGAATCTAAGTCTGGGGAAGCTATCTTGAAGCCTAAGTAGGGATAAGTCAACACCTAACACGTGTTGCTGGTTAGTCTTTGATCGTAAAAAGGACAAAAGCCCACATAGTCGACATTATGGCAGGTGGTTATTCATAACGCCAAAATCCATGCCTCACACGCGTGGGGAATTTTATCTCGAATCCTAAGTAGAGATAAGTCAATGCCTAACACGCGTTACCGGTTTAGTCTTTCACCGATTGAAAAAGATACCAGAATCCAAGTCTGGGGACTTTTATCCCGAAGCCTAAGTAGGGATAAGTCAATGCCTAACACGCGTTACCGGATAGTCTATTCCCGTAAGAAGGACGAAGTCTATGTATTTAATATCATAGCACTAAGTCTAAGAGAGTTAACTCTTTTAGCACAACGTTACATGCGGAACGAACTTAGACAATATGCATGCTAGCCTGACTCAAACGGTAGTCGGTAAAGGCTCATCAAACCCATTGATTGCTGAGGGTTTGCTAAAAATCCTATATACATAAGAGTCATGGACGCACTAGCTTCACTAGCTTCTCTCATGACTTGTGCATCCGACAACTTCAGGATAAGATCCATACCTGCATACGAAACAACTTTAATCGTTGATCCTGCAACCCGACGTTTAGAACCGCTACACTCTAATGTCGGGCAATCCGAAATCCTAAGGTAATGCCAGTCAACGTGTAACCCTAGGTCAATGCCAGTCAATGCGTTACAATGAAAAGTCAACGCCGGGCGATCCGAAATCCTAGGTCAACGCCAGTCAACGCGTTACGATGAGAAGTCAACGACGGGCGATCCGAAACCCTAAGGCCAACGCCAGTCAACGCGTAACCCTAGGTCAAAGTCAGTCAACGCATTACGATGAAAGTCAACGTCGGGCGATACGAAACCCTAAGGTCAACGTCGATCAACACGTAACCCTAGGTCAATGCCAGTCAACGCGTTATAATAAAAAGTCAACACTGAGCGAAGCGTAACCCTAGGTCAATGCCAATCAACGTGTTATAATGAAAAGTCAACGTCAGGTGATGCGTAACCCTAGGTCAATGCCAGTCAACACGTTATAATAAAAAAGTTAATGTCGGGACATCCGAAACCCTAAGTCAACGCCGGTCAACGCGTAACTCTAGGTCAACGCCATTCAACGTGTTGCGATGAAAGTCAACACAAGTTAATATATTATGATAGAAAGGGTTAGTTCAAAGTCAACTCATGATACGAGCCAAAATCAACTCACCAGTTTTGATTTGAGACTTCAGCGATGGCTAGACGATAAACGCAGCGTCGGAGCAGTCTCGGTTATTCATCAAAATATCGAATAGACTAAAAATCAAAGGAGTAAAAAATCAAAGCTAACTAAAGGTCCTTTACACTGATTGAAGGTTGGACCGATTATATCCAAAGTATTTTAGGCTCATCTATAAAAGAAACGAGACTGAAACACTTTGGAGGGTATCTGTAGGCATCAAAAATTACCCATAAGTTACCGCACGTGGCTCAAGGTAGAGAGAAGATGATGAACATCACTATTTGAGTCATAGAAGCTCATTTAACAATGACAAACACATGAAGTGATTCGACAGACCATGCGAAGCAACGGAATTTCAGAATAACGGAAACACGAATGGACCGGGAGCTGCACGTTGCTTGTAAAAGACAAAGTGTCTCCCATGTTCCATCTACTTCAAATATGATTCAACCATGGGAGCTTGTATATGTACTCGTTAGCTTTCCAATACATCTTGAACCACATAATTCTGAGATCGGACGATGAAGTTACAGCAGAAACGGACACAACGCGTGGAATAACGCGCCAAGCCTCGGCGAGACACCAATGAGTGTCTCGACCAAGGCTTGGCCGAGACACCTAGCCTTGGCTAAGACACCCATAGGTATCTCGGCCAAATCTTGGCCGAGACACCAAGGAGTGTCTCAGCCTAAGTTTGGCCGAGACACCCACGGGTGTCCGAAGACCCGAAATGCTATTTTTAGCAGATTAAAGTTGTTTTTCGATCATTAATCGCTTGGATTTATTTTAATTGATCTAATATCATCTAAAAACATGGTTAAGTGGTTACAACTAAAGATAAGATCGAATCGAACGTTCTTATCTGAAAACAAGGGTCCCTAAGCCTATAAATACAGCCCCAGGGCCTTTATTTTTTCAGATATGGAATTCTTGAACGTCGGCGAAGCCCTGCTGAATTAAGGACTGAAGAGCCACGAATTTCAGAGAGGAGGAGGAGACTTCAGCGAATTCTTCAGCATAAAAAAGAAGAATTCGTCAGATCTGTAGCCCGATTCTTTTTCCTTAAGATTGTCCTGTCGCGGTGATCTCGAGAAAAGTGATTATCTCGCTGTTATCGAGATAATTACTTTGGTTTTTTGATTCCTTCATGAATCAATAAAACTCTGGATCTGATCTGATCGTTTGGTGGTCCACGGATACTAACATCCCCGTCACAGGCCAAGATCCCACGCAAGCAGCGGGCGATAAACACCCGTTGTGCTGTTTGACGAGAGTTATACTTTTTTGTTTTCATTGTGTAAGGGTGTTATAAAAAGACTAACTTTTGATTTTATTGTAACGTTTGAAGTTGTAATGAACATAGTAATAAATACATAAACTTTCGACTGAAACAAAATTCTTTAATGATTTTTGTGCACATCGTGCTATAACACATGAGTTTTTCGCTCGTAGAACACCCTAACAAAATGACGCTGTTGAACAGAAAAATAAAACCATACAAGAGATGGCACGCACAATGATAAACTTTTTTATATTTCCAAAATATTTTTGGGTTGAAGCCATCAATACGGCTTTCCATGTTTTAAATCGTGTTTTGATTAGACCTACTTTCAAGAAAACTCCTTATGAACTCTTTTTTTGGTAAAACTCTGCATATTGGTTATTTTCGTATTTTTGGTTGTAAATATTTTATCTTAAGTACTAAAAACCATCATGATAAGTTTGATTCAAAAATTTATGTTGGTATATTTTTGGGATATGCACCTAGAAGTAAAGCTTATAGGGTTTTCAACAAGCGAACACTCGTTGTTGAAGAGTCTATAAATGTTACTTTTGATGAATCTAATATTGGTTTGCAAGATGGTTTGCCTAGGGATGATGATAAGGAGATTGAGGAAGGAATGGAGCTCTTGCAACTAGATGACGAACCCTCAACAGAAGCACCAAATGATTGGGAAAGGAAAAATAAACAAAATCAAGAAGAACTCCCCAATGCTTGGAAATTTGCACTGGATCATCGCAAGGACCAAATTATAGGAAGTTCATCCAAAGGCATTTTGACTCTCTCAAAAGCAATGAGCGAATGTGATAATGTAGCCGTTTTATCCCAAATAGAACCTAAACGTATTGATGATGCTTTAAAAGATGAGTTTTGGGTTTTATCTATGCATGAAGAATTGAATAATTTTCAAAAAAACAATGTTTGAAAATTAGTTCCTAGACCAAATAATACTTTTATTATTAGAATTAAATGGGTTTTTATAAATAAGCTTGATGATTTTGGCATAGTTACTAGGAATGAAGCTCGTTTATTTGCTTAAGGATACAATCAAGAAGAGGGCGTAGATTATGATAAAACTTTTGCACCGGTTGCAAGATTGGAATCCATTAGGATGTTTTTGGCCTTTGCTAGTTTCAAAAATTTTAAATTATTTTAAAAGGATGTCAAAAGTACTTTCTTAAATAATTTTATAGAAGAGGAAGTTTATGTTGAGCAACCCCCGGCTTTATTGATTCTTCTTTTCCAAATCATGTATAACGGGTTCAAAACGCTTTATATGGGTTAAAACAAGCTCCTAGAGCTTGGTATGCTCGGCTCTCAAGTTTTCTCATTGAACATGGTTTTACAAAAGAAACAATTGATGATATTCTTTTTGTTAGAAAATGAAAAATGATTTCTTTTTAGTTCAAATTTATGTGGATGATATTATTTTTGGTGTCACTAATGAATCTTTGTGTAAGGACTTTTCTAAAGTAAAGCAAGATCAATTTGAGATGAGCATAATGGGAGAGCTCACCCTCTTTCTCATCCTCCAAGTTAAATAATCCAATGATGGCATATTCGTGTCGTAAAGCAAGTACGCTAGGGAGTTGGTGAAAAAATCGGGATGGAAAGCTCCAAACATGCCCCAACTCTTATGAGCACTACCATCAAGTTGGATGCGGATGATAGTGGTGAAAAGGTAGACCAGAAGCTATATCAAGGTATGATAGATAGTCTCCTTTATCTCACTGCTAGTAGGCTGGATATCATGTTTAGTATTTGTGTATGTACACGCTTTCAAGCTTCTCCTAAAAAGTCTTATTTGGTTGTGGTTAAAAAAATTATCAAATATATTAATGGCACCTTAGAACTTGGTTTATTTTACCCAAAGATACATCTTTTGATCTTTGTGGTTATTGTGATGCCGACTTTGCCGGTTGTAGGATAGACCGCAAGAGTACGAGTGGTACTTGTCAATTTTTGGGTAACTCTTTTGTATCTTGGGCATCCAAGAAACGAAATTGTGTTGTCTTGTCCACTACGAAAGCAGAATACATTGCCACCAGCCTATGTTGTGCACAACTTTTGTGGATGAAATAAAATTTGGTTGATTTTGATTTGTATTTTCATGATACAAAATTTTTTTGTGATAATACTAGTGTTATCAATATTTTAAAAAATTCTATTTTGCATTCTAGAACCAAACATATAGATGTACGGCATCACTTCTTGCGTGATCATATTGAACGAAAAGATGTTTCTCTTGTTTATATTGACACAAACAATTAGCGGACATCTTTACCAAACCCCTTTGTGAAGTTAATTTTTACCGTATTAGAAATGAATTAGGCATGTGCATTCTTTAAAAATTATATTTTTGCCTATTTTTGCTTTCTATCATTCTTCGCTTTACCATTGTTATATCTATTCTTTTCTTGATCCATAATGTTATACAATGCTTAAGCACACACATGTACCAAGAGGAGTGTAGAGGTAAGAGACCGAGATTACTTCTAAGAGGAGTGGGGCCGGTAGTAAAGTCTAGTGAGAGGTAGTAATTCTGAACGATTGAGGAATATGACACGGGTAGGCCAACACTTAAGGTACATTATGTGTGTTTTAGCATGCATTCTTGTCTTTTTTTTCTATTTTTGATGGTGACAAAGGGGGAGAGAAATCTCCTCATTAGTGCACACAGTTAGATGGAGCCTTATAGGTAGGGAGAGCAACTATCTATAAGCCAAATAATCAAATTTTATTTGCTCTTGAATAATGGTTGTTTGTCATCATCAAAAAAGGGGAGATTGTTAGCCTTTTTATTTTGATGATGATTTACAAACATTATTATTGGTTCTAATTGTTTATTGAGCTATATTGTAGATTACAATTCATTAGCACCATTGATGGAAGAGTGGATGGAATATAGGCTTGTAGACGTCTAAAAAATGCCTATAGGTGTCGCACACAGCTCGAGATAAAAAGAAGGTGATGAACGCCATTATCCAAGTCGAAGGGGATTATCTGAGTCAAAGAGGATCATCTGACATCGACAAACACATGAAGCTAATCAACGAACCAAGTGGCCTGTGCGCTCGTCAGCTACCGTCAAGCGATCCGCTCGTTCACGAAACACACGAAGCGAATCGAAGAAGCGTACCAGATAACGAAACGACGAAATACGTGTAAACAACACAACAAGTCAAGAAACTAAAAAACCAGAATAGGCACTGGCGGTCGAGTCATACTAAATCAAACTCGGTTAGGGCTAGTAGCTCGGCCTAAAGCCAAGCCACCAAATGGCGGCTCACGCGCAGGTCTGATCCGGAAACGCGTTTTGGCGGTTTTGATGGGTTTTCATGAGATTTTCTTCTATTTTAAAGGTTCCTAACTACCTCAATGTTATCTCTAAACATAGTTATACAGTTACTAACTGAAGATAAGATGAAATCCATCATTCTTATCCAAAAAACCACCAACCGAAGCCTATAAATACAAGATTTGGGACTCATTTCTACTGGGGCAAAGATCAAGTGGGCGAGGTACTGTCAAAATTAAGAGTGAAGCCATGAACTTCGGAGGGTTAGCAGATCTTGACGAAGTTTCTTCATAAAAAAGAGAGTTCGAGAGATCTGAAACCCCTTTCCTTCATATTCCTCCGGATTTAAGCTTGATCTTAAATCCTGAGAAGAGTCGTAATCTTGCTTGGTCGGGATTACCACATCAGCGAATACTTCCTTCGTGAAGTAGGAGCTTTAATTTTTAATTTGTCAACCGGATCTGATCCGCAACGGTCCACGGATATCAACATCCCCGGCTCAGGAAAAGATCTCACACAAACAACAAGTGATAAACATCTGTTGTGTGTTGTTTGAAGGAATTGTAATCTTATATTTTCATTATGTAAGAAGATCTTTAAAAAATCAACTTTTTCTTTAATTGAATTTATTATAACGGCTAAAGTTGTAATAGATTTGATGACAATGAAAACAATAATTTCTGACCCAAACACGCTGGCGATCACAGTTTGAGCCAACAACTTCACTGCCGAAGCTGTCGTGCTGCAACCACGGATCCAGATCCCAGTTGACGAAGAAGTTAGGTACGAATTCGATCAATTGAAGTTCGAGGAGTATCTATCGTCCTCGTCCTCAAGATCCTCCGCCCCTCACATGCGTAGGAAGATTAAGGCCTCTGTTGTTACTACCATCTCGCTTTGCAATGCCCCTCTGGCCTCTAATAAGGCCGGATCTACAGATCTAGACTCCTCTGTTGGCCTTCTTGTTTTGATGATGATTTAACAAACAATTTACATCTACTATTATTTGTCTAGTGTTTGTATTTTGTTATTTATTGTAGACAAACAATATGTTAGAGGATGGATGGAATAGAGCTTCAACGATTATATCCAATAGAGGTTGGCAGAATAGTGGAGTGAAGCAATGTACATTCAAGTTAAAGTTACAAGTTAAAGCTTCTTCCGCAAGTGTACCAAGTCAAGCTTATTGAAGATCAAGATCAAGCTTAGGTAATTTAGTGTAGGAGTTTATATTATGTGTGATAGTACCTTAAGCTCAATATAATATACACACACACATTTATTGGTTTCCATGTATATATATAGTTATATACAAACATATATGTTTTGAATTGATAGTTTTCAAGTTTTACTATAAAACAATTGAATACAATTGAAAATACATTTCTTGTTTCATACTTACATGCTTATATATGATTTTATCAATACCAAGTTTATATTTAATGAAATCATATTTATTACTTTTGAAAAGTTTGCAAAAATATGTAATTTTGTGAAAATATTATATTCTCAGGTTTTGGACTTAACAATAATTATATACATCTTTTATTAAGTCTATAAAATCATTTTGTATTGTTTCAAAACATGGTTAAGCTAAAATATCAAAACTCATATGTTCACATTTTCATGTTTTGGACTGTTTTGCAAAATGATGATATTTTTTATTTGGGAGGTCTTTTCTAAAAACTAGTTTTTGTAGCATGTGTATTATCATGTCTACAATAATTTCTCAAAGTTTTACATTTTTGGAATTTATTTGATATTTTTAAACAGGGTTTCAAAATCATCAAACTGCTTCTAAAACTATCAATTTTATATATCAGTTTGCGGTCGATCGCCACAATCAACCGTGCCTGTGTCTTTTCCTGAGTGGGCAGCTACAACTTTCGTGGTCGACCGTCACAGTCGACCGTCAGCTCGAAAATTTCCACGGTCGACTGTCAAAGTTTCTGGAATTTAGTGAGCCTTGAAAGTGGCTCGCGGTCGATCGTGATTTTTCCACGGTCGATAACCGCACTGTATTTTCATTCCCAACGGCTATTTTCTGTAGCCGTTATTTGGGGCTTTTTGGTATTTTTCTTTGGGGTGTTTGCTGTTGGTTTTTCTTCCTATATAAACCCCTCAAACCTCTTCTACCAGATATTACCCAAGAAGTTTTTAAATAAGGTTTAATAAGGGTTTAAGTTGGTTTAGTTTGTTTTAAGTTTGGGGTTTGCTTTTACAAAGAGGAGCTTACATCAATTGTTGAGGAGTTCATCTTTAATATCTCATCACCCTCTCTTTGTGTTTGTAGAGAAGTTTTCTTAACTCAATTCCTAGCATTTTTACTATTGTATTTCAAATCAATTTTATTGCTAGTTCCTTTTGAGTTAGATTCTATTTATTCTCATTGTTACACACACCCACATTGAGCTTATTGTATTTACATTTATAGTATAATTTGGGTTGTGGGATTATAACAATTGAGTGTGAGCTACATTGTGTTCTCATCTATTATTGAGAACAAATTTGTTGTATTTACATTGTGAGTATTGTTAAGTTTTCAGTGAGCTAGAAAACCGAGTGTGAGGAGTGAACGTTGATCGGTGAGCGTTGAAAACCGACATTATGAGTGTGAGTGTATACGTTGATCGGTGAACATTGAAAACCGATATTGTGAGGTGTAATTATTAGGATAAGTGTTGAAAACCCGGTTGTGTTAGTGTATTTCTCCCCGGGAGTGGGGAGCACAGACGTAGGACGGAAGGTCCGAACTCCGTGATTATATTGTGTGTTTGTATTATTTATTTACGCTATCACTCTTATCTTGTTTTTGTTTATTTTACCCTTGCATTTAGTTTATATATCCTTGCATATATTTCATCATAGACCTCTTTGCTCGGATATATCTCTTTGGTCATATTGCTTATCCTAGCTCATATATCTTGTTATATTTCATACTTGCTAGGATAAATTGTTAATAGTTTTTAATTGGCATAAAATCGAATTAGATTAGCATAAGACCCTAATCACCCTCCCCCTCTAGGGTCTAACAATTGGTATCAGAGCTTGGTGCTCTTTGATTTAAGGTCTAACCTCCTTGAGTTAAAGATCCAAGTTATGTTTTTGTGCTAATCTTGTTTTGATTGCATTTGTATCTTGCTTGTATATTTTTACAAATTATGGATATGAATGATGCATCTTGTTTAGGCTATGATTCTAGTATTGCTCCTAAATTTAATGTTTTTCCCTATGCACAATGGTGTTTTAGATTCAAAATATTTGTTCAATTTAAAAATATCGATTTATGGGAAGTCATTGATTTTTCTTATATTGTGCCCATGTTGGAGAAATCCAAGTGGAGCAAACATGATAAAAGGATGTTTACAATGAACAAGATTTTGTTAGAATTTTTACATAATGCATTCAATTCATCTTTTTCTAACAATCTTGATTCTTTTGATAGTGCTTACACATTGTGGAAACTTATAGAAGCACATCAAGGGAATTTGGAGGCGATCCGACAAGCTTTGGAGGATCCTGCTTCTAGTTCATGTGGAGCTTCATCATGCACACGACCACTAGGCGATAGCCCTAGTGAGGTTTGCGAGTTTGAAACCACTAATGATTTATATAGTGATGAACTTACTTGTGCTAGTGAAAAATTGTTGCATGCCTGTAACATATTACATAAAAATTTTATTGATTTATAAAACAAGCATGAAGATTTAAAATCCGATCATGAGAAGTTAGCTTCCAAATTTGATATCATTTTTTAAGAAAGTATTGCTCTTCAAGAAAATAATGATATGTTAAATTTTAAAAATAATAATTTAAAATTGAATATTGTTAACTTGACTCATGACAAAAATAATGCCATGTTAGAAGTAAAGAACATAAAAAATAATATTGTTTCTTTTATAAATGACTATTTATGTTCTATTTCTAATAAAAATGCATATGTGCCAAATGATGAGTTGAATGTTATTAAAAATCACATTTTATCTTTAGACTTAACTCTTAATACATACATTGATAACCATAAGAAACTTATGGACAAGTGTGCTAAACTTAGTATTACAAAATCACCTACACACTATGCACACTTGTATAGCAAAATTTACAAATGCTCAATTTACGGTCGTAAAGGCCATATTGCTAAATTTTGTTATGATGCACACAAATCTTCTAAGGTTAATGCTTCTTGTGCATCTCATAGGGCTTCTTCATCCCACACATATGTATATGCACACACTCATAAAGTTCATCATAAGCATGCTCATGTGTTTAAATGTGATATATGTGGTCATCTTGGTCACTTGGCAAAATTTTGTTTTGATTTGAAAAAGAAATTTCATTTGCCAAATATTTCTAGTAGATCACATGTTTTTAAATGTGATATTTGTGGTAGATTTGGCCATTTAGCAAAGTTTTGTTATGATTTGAAAAATTATTCAAACTTGCCAAATTTCTCAAGTAAACCACATTTGTTTAATGATTTTTCTCATTTGCAATATAATTTAAAAGAAAAAATTTTATTTGCAAATGATTCCCGTACACGAGCTAATGGTCCACAAAAACAAATGGATCTCTTTCATTGCATAAATTGCAATCGGAATGGTCATTTGTAAGATTATTGTTTTGACCGTGCTAGTACATCATATGCGCCCAAGAGGGTTCATAACCCTAGGGCTTTGAGCTTAAATGATAGGGGTCATGTCCCTAAACTTTTTGGTACAAATCATTCTTGGGTGTCAAAACAAGTTTGATTTTTAAACCAAGAATTTTAGTATTTTTCTTTTTCTTTTTTTTTGGTTTTGAAAAACGTGTTCTAAACTTGTTATATGAAAACAAATTTTAATTGATCAAATCTTTTGTTTTCATGATTATTTATTTCGATTTTGATGAGAGGTTTGTGTTCATATAACCCTTTGGATTTATTGGGTGTTTATTCTCAAATCTTATTTACCGGATGCTAAAATGTTTATATGGGTTGATACTAGCTCAAGAGCTAGATATAATTGCCTCTCTTGATTTTTTAAAATCAATGATGTTTTGGTTTTATGATTTAAAATTTTGATTTATGATTTTATTTGATTGATTTGTTTTCATTTGAAAACATTTTGCATGATTATCATGCCCTTTTTCTTTTGATTTCATAAATCTACCTCTACACATGGTTTTTATGTTCTTTGATATGAGACACTATTTTTCATATTGATATATTCATATGTGTTCTCATTATCTTTTTCGTATGAGAGGAGTGTTTAGCATTTTTTCCATCTATGCTTGCTCACATATGTTCGTCATGATCTTCATTTCATATATTCTATATGATATTTTGATAGGGGGAGCAATCCCTATACTTGTTTTATACTCACTCATGCATATTGATTGGGGGAGCTTTCGCTCTCTTAATTCTTTTGTTCCCTTTTTGATGTTGTCAAATGGGGAGAAATATTGTGAGTATACATTTTCTTTTTTATATGCATGTGAATTATAATTTATATATTCATTTCCTTTCATGCATATATCCTTTTTGTAAATTATTTATCATCATCAAAAAGGGAGAGATTGTTGGCCTTCTTGTTTTGATGATGATTTAACAAATAATTTATATCTAATATTATTTGTCTAGTATTTGTATTTTGTTATTTAATGTAGATAAATAATATGTTAGAGGATGGATGGAATAGAGCTTCAACGATCATATCCAATGGAGGTTGGTGGAATAGTGAAGTGAAGCAATGTACATTCAAGTTAAAGATACAAGTTCAAGCTTCTGCCGCAAGTGTACCAAGTCAAGCTTATTGAAGATCAAGATCAAGCTTGGGTAATTTAGTTTAGAAGTTTATATTATGTGTGTTAGTAACTTAAGCTCAATATAATGTACACACACACATTTATTGGTTTCCATGTATATATATAGTGATATAAATACATATATGTTTTGATTTGATAGTTTTTAAGTTTTACTATGAAACAATTGAATACATTTGAAAATACATTTCTTGTTTCATACTTACATGCTTATATATGATTTTATCAATATCAAGTTTATATTTAATAAAATCATATTTATTGCTTTTGAAAAGTTTGCAAAAATATTCAATTTTGTGAAAATATTGTATTTTTAGGTTTTGGACTTAACAATAGTTATATACATCTTTTATTAAGTCTATAAAATTATTTGGTGTTGTTTCTGTAAGACCCCGTTGATTTTGACAACTTACAAGTGTGAATATGAGTGAACAAAGATATTTAATATATATTATAAATATCTTTGTTGCATGGTCATGCATGGAAAATGATATTTGAGCTTATGAGGATGTGTATATGCCTCAGGTATGAGGATGAGTTGCAAGTTTACAAATCGTGTGCAAAAGAAATCGAAGTATGCAGATTTTTGTTCATGAGTCGACTCATAACATGTCATGAGTCGACTGATCAGGTTGAGTCGACTTACGCCTGTCATAAGTCGACTCATGAAATCGAGTCCTGTTTCAATTTTCTTCTGCTGAGTCGACTCATAAAAATTATGAGTCGACCCATGACCATGAGTCGACCCATCATAAGTCATGAGTCGACTCATCGGGTTTTTCTGGCCTTTTTCAGTTCGGGTTTGTGGGTTTCGGGTCGGGTTTCTTTGGCTCTTATATATTGTTTTACACCCGAAAACACCCATTTTCAGAAGAGAACTCCTCAGAAACCCTAGCCTCTCCCTTCTCTCTCTAACCATAGGTGTTCTTGGTGATTTTTGGGGGCGTTTCAAGGGGGATTTCAGCGTTTCTTTTGGATTTCAACAAAGAGGATAGTCTTCCACCACATCTAAGGCGAGTGACATCTCGCCAAACTCCTCTCCCTTGTTTTTATGTTTTCATAAATGTTTTTCACGAATTTTGTTGAGCCTAAGATGTATTTTCGAATATAAAATGATGTTCTTACTAGTGAAAAGTTCAAGATCACGCGTTTCAGATTTTTAAAACTTCCACCAACAAGTTTTGATGAAAACCCAGATCTGGAATTTTGTTTAAAGAATAAAAACATGAGTTTTTATATTAATTTGATGTTGTCCTTCATGTTTAGGGATTTAAATGTTAGTGTTAACATGCAAGTATTTGTTTCATGTGTAATATATGTTTTCTCACTGTGTAATAGTCTAAAAATGAAGGCTAGATGTATGTATACTTGAAAAGAATGAGATGTGGGACGAGTAGAACAAGTTCAGTTCATAAAAAATACAGATTTCAGCTCGTGAGTCGACTCACGACTCATCATGAGTCGACTCATCATGTCGAGTCGACTCATGACTAATCATGAGTCGACTCACAAAGTCGTTCCTGTTGTCTTTTATCTTCTGCTGAGTCGACTCGTCAGTATACGAGTCGACCCATGAGGCATGAGTCGACTCATAAGAGTGCATGAGTCGACTCATCCGAGATTTTCCTGTTTTCTTTGTGTTTCTGTTTAATCATATGCTGTATACACATATATAGATTGAACTCATATGTTATACATGTAAGATGACTCTTCCTGATACAAAGTTTGGAATTGTATAGCAAGGCGTATAAGAGTTGAATGGACACTCTTTTACTAGTGGAAACTTCATAGTTCACGTAAAGTCCTCGTGTTGGACTATAAGCGACTAAAGTCCTCGTGTTGGACTATAAGCGACTAAAGTCCTCATGTTGGACTATAAGTGACAAAAGTCCTCGTGTTGGACTATAAGCGACTAAAGACCCCGTGTTGGGCAATTTTTGCTAAACCTTGAGCATAATATACATTTGGGTTTTGAGTATGACATTTTAATGTAGTTGGACATGATAGTGTCATGAGCTGTGCATAACACTTATTTCGACCACGAGATTTTGACATAGATATGTTTATTATTAGAAATAAGATTGTTATCTTTTCTTTATTGTTCATGTATTAGACTCCAGGTTTGGAACTTAGGGATTTTCAATTTGAGATACAAGGTATATACAAGAGGGTTTCCTTGTTTGGATTATTTCGCTCGACGTACCTAGGCTCGTGTTGAGATTTCCTAAGTTCTTAAACCCATTTCTATTAGGACAATTGTTTATATATATTTATGTATGCCGTGATAACTGTATTTTCTTATACAACGAGCCCTATCCCTTGGGGTTGGTTGTGATGTTGCTCGCTAGCGCTTTGACACTCGTTGTCCCTCCCCCTTTCAGGTCACGAGCCAGGAGCACGGAGAGTCGCAGGTGGTTAGCGGACTACTTTAGTGTCCAGCTCTTCATATTATCTATGTATTATTTTCTTTGAGCTCCACTGTAGTGTTGTCAGACATTTGAGAGTTTATTCTAGAAGTTGTAAAGGCTGTGCGCCTTATTTCCTTTATTCAGACGTATTGTATTTGGAGACTTGTTAAGGAACTCTAGTTTATTCAGTTTAGGCTTTGACTATGTACTTCGGTTTATTTCGTTGATGAGACATGTATGTTCTATCATTTCATTCAGTATTTGTCGATTCACCTTTTACTTGCTTTGTACCTACACCTGTTGTTGATTCCACTAGAGAGATAGTAATTATGATGGTGAAACATGTTATCGCACGGTGTGGTGCATGGCAGGTTTGACATTCTTGGTTTCACCTCGGACTGCAGCCTTGTGTGAACCCAGGGGCGTCACAGTTTCAAAACATGGTTAAGCTAAAATGTCAAAACTCATATGTTCATATTTTCATGTTTTGGACTATTTTGCAAAATAGTGATATTTTTTATTTGGGAGGTCTTTTCTAAAAACTAATTTTTGTAGCATGTGTATTATCATGTCTACAACCATTTTTTAAAGTTTTATATTTTTTGAAATTTATTTAATATTTTTAAATAGGGTTTTAAAATCATCAAACTGCTTCTAAAACTGTTAATTTTATATATCAGTTTATGGTCGACCTTCATGGTCGACCTTCATGGTCGACCGTACCTGTGTCTTTTCCTGAGTGGGCAGCAACAAATTTCACGATCGACCGCAACGGCAGACCGTCAGCTCGAAAATTCCCATGGTCGACCGCCACGGTCGACCGTCAAAGTTTCTGAAATTTAGTGAGCCTCGAAAGTGGCTCGCGGTCGTTTCCCACGGTCGACCGCCGCACTGTCTTTTCATTCCCAACGGCTATTTTCTACAGCCGTTGTTTGGGGATTTTTGGTCTTTTCCTTTGGGGTTTTTGCTGTTGGTTTCTCTTCCTATATAAACCCCTCAAACCCCTTCTACCTGATATTACCCAAGAAGTTTTTAAACAAGGTTTAATATGGGTTTAAGTTGGTTTAGTTTGTTTTAAGTTTGGGGTTTGCTTTTACTAAGAGGAGCTTACATCAATTGTTGAGGAGTTCATCTTCAATATCTCATCATCCTCTCTTTGTGTTTATAAAGAAGTTTTCTTAACTCAATGTCCTAGCATTTTTACATTGTATTTCATATCAATTTTATTGCTAGTTCCTTTTGAGTTAGATTCTATTTATTCTCATTGTTACACACACCCACATTGAGCTTATTTTATTTACATTCATAGTATAATTTGGGTTGTGGGATTATAACAATTGAGTGTGAGCTACATTATGTTCTCATCTATTATTGAGAACAAATTTGTTGTATTTACATTGTGAGTGTTGTAAAGTTTTCGGTGAGCTAGAAAACCGAGTGTGAGGAGTGAACATTGATCGGTGAGCGTTGAAAACTGACATTGTGAGTGTGAGTGTATACGTTGATCGGTGAACGTTGAAAACCGACATTGTGAGGTGTAAACGTTATTCGGGTGAGAGTTGAAAATCCGGTTGTGTTAGTGGATTTCTTCCCGGGAGTGGGGAGCGAAGACATAGGACGGAAGGTCCGAAGTCCGTGATCATATTGTGTGTTTGCATTATTTATTTACACTATCACTCTTATCTTGTTTATGTTTATTTCACTCTTGCAGTAGTTTATATATGCTTGCATATATTTCATCATATACCTCTTTGCTAGGATATATCTTTTTGGTCATATTGCTTATCCTAGCTCATATATCTTGTTATATTTTATACTTGCTAGGATAAAATATTAATAGTTTTTAATTACCATAAAAAAAATTTTTTTTGTTTTAAAACCCCCAAAACCCCCCCCCCCCCCTCTAGGGTCTAACATCCTCCTCAATTCAGGAGATAGCCGCTGTAGCCGCACCAACTTTATCGAAGAGAGTTCGCCAAAGGAAGCTCTAACGCCTCGCGTGCCAATTCGCCAAGGCTTTGGAGCATGTTAACAGAATCTGCTATGAGGCGGATCTGAAACTCAGAAAGAACCGAGTGCCCCAGCGACAAACAGATGTCCTCTCCTCCAAACCAGCAGCGAATGAATGGATCCAAGTCAAACAGACCCGCTCAACCCTCGAGGAGTGCATTCAGAAGCGTCGCGCCTTGATTGCGCACGCATAGATTCTTATGCAAGAAGCGCAGAAGCTGAAGTAAAAAGAGGTGATCAAGAAGCCACCGAAACCATGCCAAGTCTGGAAACCAAAGTCCGGAACGACATCGACAAAAAGTCAAACAGCGCCCGGAACTACCGGAATGCGTGAATCACCATCTAGTGGCTCGGCCAAAACTAAGCCACCAAATGGTGGCTCGGCCCAAACCGAGCCACTAAGTGGTGGTTCGCGCCAATTTGCACCCGGTTCGATTTGGTTTGCACCCGGTTCGGTTCGGTTCGCACCCGGTTCACCTCTCGTAGTCCCGTTTAAGCCTCTGACAGCCCTGTTTTGTCCCGATGAATCACACACCTCCAGCAGGGCCCTACGGCTGCGTGGACTTGTCTCAATTCAAGATGAGGATGACAGATTGCTTGGATCCTTTGCATGAGGATTGAGATAAAGTTTCGATCAAAGAATGCTTGGGTCCGGTGACTGAACCCCGAGCAACTCATCAGACTGGGGGTCGTACACCCCCTTGCAACAAGTTAGAGCCTTTCTATAATAGGAAAACTCCTGTAACTGACCGCCTTAGATTGCGAGTTAGTGTCCAAGAGCCCGTTAAGGTCCCGTGCTCACGAAAGCGTGACTCCAAACATGTGACCCTTGAGAACGCCATCAAGGCAACAAGTCCTCAGAAGGAAATGTGTTCGTCAGACGATGACGTTATACCTGAGAAGTTATGTCAGCACGCAATAGATTACTCTGGTCATCATGCCGATAAGTTGTACTATCGAGCTGGGGGTACGAACAAGTCTCGGAAGAGAAGTACCTGAGAAATGGACTCTCACTGTCCATACACCAAGATTATTAGGGCAGTATTATCAGTGTGTAGCTACCCCAAGACTGCTCTACAGAGGGTCTCGGTATTCTAGAAAATCTCTAACGGAAAGGCTAAGTCTAAACCAAAGCGTCTCCATAAGAAACGATCAGCTGTTTAAGATAAAGAACTTCCAGAAGTCATAATTAACATGGCTGATAAGGGAAAATCGGTTCGACCTTCTAGTTCAGACATGCTCGTATCACATCGTCTAACTCGTCTACGCACAGGGACTACTAGACATAGGGATTATCAGAGAATACAGAGGAGATTATCCTTGGATGATGAAGCGTTAGATACCAATTCTACAGTCACTTCTGACAAAACGGTATCCAGTCCAGGACAATCCCGTGAAGTGTTTATGATTAATACTGAGGAAGTAGCCAAAATGGTTGAGGATGCTCTAGCCAAGCAAAAAGAAGCATTCAAAATTGAAATGGAAAAGGCTATGTAGTAGATAAGAGAAGAGCAGACTAACAGATTCGGGCATTGTCTAATCAAATTGGTGAATCTAGTCGTCATAATAATGCCTACCGGATAAGTGACGATTCAGACATGGACGAACACCTTGATGCGGATAATCCTCCCATTGATCAAAACGTTAGGGGTGGCCCCACTAAAAGTAACGATCCTGGGGGTGATCCCACCGAAGATGATAATGCCAGGGGTATCCATGTTGCTCCTCTTAGAAATCGTCCAAAGCATGATACAGATGAGGACGAGAAGATGAAAAATCTCGAGAGCAAAATTAACACTCTGATGTCTGCTCAAGAGGTGAAGAAGACTGGTATTCCGTGTCCTTACCTAAGAGAGTGGGAGTCAATCCCGTATCCGGTAAAGTTCAACCTGATTAACTTCATGCTGTTTGACGGGAAGGGTTCGCCCACTCAGCACCTGATCTACTTCAAGTCCTACTTGGGCATAATCTCCGGTGATGAAGCATTGATGGTTTAGTCATTCGTTAGCACCCTTCTTGGTCTACCTTCGATTGGTACTGCCTTCTCAAGCCTAGAAGCATTAATAGCTGGGACGATATGGAGAACTTGTTCCTCGCTCACTTCTTTGATGATGACGCCGAGGTGTCAATCAGGATACTCTTCAATGAGAAACAGGAATACGACGAGACGGTCAACGACTTCCTCAAGCTCTTTCAGAATAAGGTGATGAACTGCCGAGATCAGATCACAGAGGACTTCATCCTCCAAACCTATTACAACAACCTCTCTTTGGATGTGTTGGAAGTTATGGGGGTAGCACCGTCCGACACCTAAAAAGAGTTGAAAGTGCACGGAGAACAGGCCGAACGCTTCCTCAAAAGGAAGAAAGCCGAGAGAAACCAACCAACGGCTAACCCTCTAAATTCAAGCTTAATCTCCCGTGGTAAAAGGAAGGCCCCTGCAGCTACTATTGATGCTAATCAGACATCACAACAGCAATCCCAGAGACAGTAAAAGACTTCGGATCTGAGATTCCAAAAAGAGTACTCCTTCAAGGACGAAGATATTCCAGCCATTTTCGAATTCCTCCTTAAAAACAACAAGATCAAGCTACCACCTATTGCAAATCAGGAGGAAGCTGACAATACTTTGGATCCAAAGTAATGTGCATACTACAGGAGGATCCTTCATCCTACCAAGGCTTGGTTTACTCTCAAGAATAGCATCCAAACCTTGGTTGAAGTTGGCGTCATAAAGCTAAATCGAGCCGAATGAGGACTTCGATAAGTATAAGAGTATAAACTGCTCCTTCTGACACTCTGAAGAGTATACGACTATAAATTGCTTTAAAATACTCTAACAGGTATACGAGTCTAAACTACTTCCTAATTTTAATGGGAAGTTTCTAGAAGAATATCGTATGTAATATTCTTAAGGATAACCCGACAATTTAACTAAGTACAATGTTAGACTCAGTTTCACAAAGAAGGCTGGGGGTGGATGTAACGAGAAGTTCTCGAAAGAATGCTATATGTGGTGTTCTTAGGGATAACCCGGTCGCTACAAAAGGGGATGAATAAGAAACTCCCACTTGAACTCTAAATGCTTCCAAGAGTGAAACACATCTAATTGTCGGGATCAGTTTCACCAACTTCTAAGCACTCTTTTGCTGAGACGAGATTTGATCACTTTGTTGGATCAATCTTCCCTCACAAAAAACTCCCACTGTTGTTGACGATTTACAATCTTCCATCATAAAATCCTTCACTGATCAAATTAATTGATAGTGAGTCAACTAAAATTCTTCTTCATTTAATCCATTCAAACTCACACTGTGTTTGTGCACTCAACACTCCCATTGTTAGAGTCAGGGCATAATGCTTGGAATTTTAATCTGCCTATCCTTGACGATTATCAAACCCCTTCATGTTAAGTTCTTATCACTTAACATCAAGAACCCCCACTGAGTGATCGGTACAAGTTAACACTCCCACTATGATCTGTACTCCTACTCTCACTACCTCCTCGTCAAACCTTCCTACAGTTAGGGCCACAACCAAAATCTCCTCTCGATTCCTTTCATGAACGAGAGGTCCACTTTCAAATCGAGCGATCAAACATTCCTATAGTTAGCGTCGTCTCAAACCTCCCACTTGGTCAAACCTTCCTACGGTTAGGACCACAACCAAAATCTCCTCTTAATTCATTTCATGAACGAGAGGTCCACTTTCAAATCGAGCGATCAAATCTTCCTATAGTTAGGGTCGTTTCAAACCTCCTATTTGGTTAAACATTCCTATAGTTAGAGCCAAAACCATAATTCACTCTCGAAAAACGAGAAACCCACCTTTAGTTCGGTAATCAAACCTTCCGACAGTTAAAATTTTCTGAATCTTTTTGATTCTCGGAGTGGAGATCCCACTCTTAGTTTTACCTTCCCGGATTCTGGAAGTGGAGATCCTACTTTAGGTTTCCATTAGCAACTGGAGATAGAATATAAAATTCTTCTTCTTCAGCTTTGGGAGATAGAATATAAAATTCTTCCTCTCCTGCATCGGGTTCATCTTTGCTCCAAGAGAAGACATAATCTTTTAATATTATAACTCCTAAAATCCGTGCTTCACACGCACGGAGAATTTTATCCTGAATCCTAAGTAGGGATAAGTCAACGCCTAACACGCATTGTCGATTTAGTCTTTTACCGATTGAAGAAGACATCAGAATCCGAGTCTGATGACTTTTATCCCGAAGCCTAAATATGGATAAGTCAACGCCTAACACACGTTGTCAGTTAGTTCTTGATCGTAAAAAGAACAAAAGCCCACATATTCGACGTTGTGGCAGGTTGTTATTAATAACACCAAAATCCGCGCCTAACACGCACGAGGAATTTTATCCTGAATCCTAAGAAATGATAAGTCAATACCTAACATGCGTTGTCGGTTTAGTCTTTCGCCGATTGAAGAAGAAACCAGAATCCGAGTCTGGGGACTTTTATCCTAAAGTCTAAGTAGGGATAAGTCAGCGCCTAATACACGTTGCCGGGTAGTCTATTCCCGTGAGAAAGATGAAGTCTACGTATTCAATATCGTAGCACTAAGAGAGTTAACTCTCTTAGCACAACGTTATATATGAAAACGGGTTTAAACAATTCACATGCTAGCCAAACTCAAACGGTAGTGGTAAAGGCTCATCAAACCCGTTAATGACTGAGGATTTGTAAAAATCCTATAAATATGAGAGTCATTGACGCACCAGCCCCATTAGTTAGTCTCATGACTTGAACATCTAACAACTTCAGAATAAGAGCCATACATGCAGATGAATCAGGTTTAACAGTTGGTCCTGCAGCCCCAATATTTAGGACCGCTACGCTCCATTGCTTTAAGAGCTTAAATTGTGTAGACTCCAGCAAACGTACGAGTATAAATTGTGTTAACGTCGGTCAACGCGTTACAGTAAAGGTTGATGCCGGTCAATGCATCAGCAATCTCACCAAAATAAGGCAAAGGATGATTCCAGGGAATTCAATCACATTCAGATATGAATTACCGATGAAGATGATCAGTTTAACGTCAACTCAATGACAAGAGCTAGATTCAAAAACTTATGCACCAACTTCAGTTCAAGATTTCGACAACGGTCAGATGATAACACAGCGCCGAAAGAACTTCATCTATTCAAAAAAACATTGAATAGAATGAAGGCTAAAGAAGTTAAGAATTGAAGCCAGCTACAGGTCCATTGACATCGACTGAAGGTGCGACCTATCACATCAAAAGTATTTCAGACTCCTCTATAAATGAATGAGACTGAAACACTTTGGAGGGGGTATCTGTAGGCGTCTAAAAATACCTATAGGTATCCATACACAGCTCGAGACAAAGAGAAGGCGATGAACGCTATTATCCAAGTCGAATGGGATTATCCGAGTCAAAGAGGGGGTTATATAAACGCAAACTTCTCATCAAAATAAAACTAATAACCATGAAAATAAAAGAATTTGACCAATAAAAATAATTGTTTTCATGTTCAAAAAATTAAAGTATAATTTTCAAAACCAAGAAAAGAAAAAAAACACTAAAATACTTGGTTTAAAAATCAAATTTGTTTTGGTACCCAAGAATTCTTAGTACCAAGAGATTTAGGGATATAACCCCTATCTTTTAAGTTCAAAGCCCTAGGGTTATGAACCCTCTTGGGCATATTTGGTGCACTAACATGGTCAAAGTAATAATCATTCAAATGACCCGTCCGATTGCAATGTGTGTAATGAAAGCGACCCATTTATTTTTGTGGACCATAAGCTCGTGCACGGGAATCATTTGCAAATAAAGATTTTTCTTTTAAATTATTTTATAAATGAGAAACATCATTAAACAAAGATGGTCTATTTGAAAAATTTGACATGTTTGAATAATTTTTCAAGTCATAACAAAACTTCGCCAAATGGCTAAATCTACCACAAATATCACATTTAAATACATGTGGTCTACTAGAAACATTTGGCAAACGTGATTTTCTTTTCAAATCAAAACAATACTTGGCCAAATGACCAAAACGACCACAAAGATCACATTGATACACATGAGCATGCTTATGATGTACTTTTTGTGCATGTGTGTATACATGCGATGAAGAAACTTGATGAGATGCACAATGAGCATTAGTATTCTTATGTTTGTGTGCATCATAGCAAAATTTAGATAAATAGCCTTTACGACCATAAATTGAACATTTGTAGACTTTACTATATATGTGTGCATGGTGAATGGGATATCTAGATGTAGTAGCATGAGACTTAGCACACATATCCATAAGCTTCTTATGATTATTAATGCATATTTTTAAAGTTGAATCTAAAGATGAAATACGTTTATTCATAAGATTCAAATCTTCATTATTAGGCACATATGCATTTTTATTAGAAGTAGAACATATATAATCATTTATAAAGGAAGCAGTATCAATTTTTATGTTCTCTACTTCTAATGTGGCATTATCTTTTTCATGAGATAAACTAGTTATAGATGTGGTTAATTTTTTATTTTCTAAAATTAACATGTCATTGTTTTCTTTAAGCATAGTATTTTCTTTTGAAATTACATCAAATTTTGACACTTGCTCCTCATGATCGGATTTTAATTCTACATGCTTGATTTGTAGTTCAATAAAATTTTTATGCATTTGTTATAGGCATGCAATAATTTTTTACTAGCACAAGCAAGTTTATCACTAGATAAATTATTATAGGGTTCGGAACCGCATACCACACTAGGGCAATGCCTAGTGGTCGTGTGCATGATGAAGCTCCAATATCACTTGAAGAAGAATTCTCGAAACTATGTCGGATTTCCTCCAAGTTGCCTTGATGTATTTCTATGAATTTTCATAAATTGTAAGCACTATCAAAATGAACAAACTTGTTAGACATAGATGAATCAAAAGAATTTAGCAAATATTCTAACAAAATCTTATTCATTATAAATATTCGATGATCATTTTTATTCCACTTGGATTTCTCCGTAGTGGGCACAATATAATCATCATCTATAATATCTCATAAATCAGAATGTTTAGATCCAACAAATAGCTTAAATCTAACACACCATTAGGCATAAGGGAAATTATCTAATTTTGGAGCAATATTGATGGCATAACCTAAACTAGGTGCACCGTGCATATATATATATATATATATATATATATATATATATGCAAGCAAGATAACAAATTAAGGAAATCTAAACAAGATTAGCTCAAAAAGATAACTTGGATCTTTAACTCAAGGTGATTAGACCTTAAATCAAAGAGCACCTTAAATCAAAGAGCATCAAGTTCTGATACCAACTGTTAGACCCTAGAGGGGGGTGATTAGGGACTTATACTAATCTAATCCGATTAGCATAAGACCCTAATCACCCCCCCTAGGGTCTAACATGAATAAGATCAGTCGACTGATAAAACCTGCCATAATTGCCAAAAGTTTCTGCTTCTTATTTGGTCGACTGACCAGTCGGCTGATGATCTCATCAGTCAACTGATGATCCTGTCAGTCGACTGATAAGCTTAAAATTATCTATAACGGTTAGCTCATTAGTCGACTGATGTAACCCGTCAGTTGACTGATAAGCCTCCAATGGCTAGTTCTGTGCAGAATCATGTTTCTTGGTTTTTGGGTGATTTTATCTGTTTCTTTGGGGCTTGGTTGTCATCTTCACTTCTTATATATACCCACCAACCCATTAACTTCTGTAACCAAGCAAGCATTGAAAAATCTCTTGAGTTTGTGTTTATTGTTCAAAAGAGCTTCAACTTTCATTTGTTTTCACACTTTCAAATCTCACATCCCAAGCTTCACTTGTAATCTCTTCCTATTGCCATAGGGCTGCTGTAAGAGAGAGTTTTTCTTTCATTTGTAACTGTTGTGAGCTTGATCTCGTAGAGATCTACTGTGTGGTTGTGGGATCTCAGTGGAGATCATTGTGCAGAAAAGTTCCGGCTTTCAAACCGAGTGTGTTAGTGGATTTCTCCTCGAGAGTGGGGAGCAGGGACGTAGGTCAGAGGACCGAACCTCATGAACATACCGCGTGTCACCAATTGGTTAACTATTTCTTATCCCTACTCTCTTTTATTGTCATTGCAATTTACATTAGCTTGTGATTTGTTGGAATATCCTTAATTGCATTTTCATTGTCCATAAACCCTATTCACTCCCCCCCCCCCCCCCCCAGGACCTTTCAATAGAAAGAGCACTAACTATACGCGTCACTAGTTATGTCATTCATTAGTCTCATGGGCTAGTAGAAAATAAAATTATGTCATGTTTTTCACTACCGAAATGGAATACATTGGGTTAAGAGGTTGTTGTCAATAGATTTTGTGGATGATAGCAAACCCTAAAAGACTTTGAGCTTAGACTTACTAAAGTATCTCTCAAGTGTGATAGCAACAAAAGTGAAATTGTTTTGATAGATAACCCCGTATAGCACTCAGACATGAAGCGCATAAATTTTCGACATCACTTCATTCCTGATCATATAGAGAAACAGGACAAATGCATTGACTTTGTGACTACGTACCAATCAACAACTAGCTGGCATCTTCACCAAAGCTCTACTTGAAGTGAGATTTTATCATCTTATTCTTAGGTAAGAGTTAGGTATCATTTCTATAGATGTCTAGCTAGTTTTCTTGAGCTTCAATAGATTTTTTTCCCCCTCTAATGTTACTGTCACATGCTAAATTGCTTATAAATAGATATTACATGCATTTTTTTGATAGTACATATAGATATTTCCCCGTGCAACAAGTTGTGCTTGAACATTTTTGTAAGTCTTTTTATATGTATAGTTAATATATTATTTGGCTTTACAAATATCAACCTGTATATTGTGATGCATTTAGATTATTTTTCATATAGTGGCATGTTCCTTGAATTATGTAGCGGTACATACATATTTTAGAAAAGTAAACTAAATGTAGTTCATAACTTATATAATGGTCATATATGATTTAAAAAGGGGTATATAATGCTTTGGCACATGAAAATAATTTAATTAAAAAATGGACTATCGTAAAATATGTAAATAATAATTGCCTACTCCAAACAAAGACAAAATTTTATCTACGAAAAGAGTGCAGTAAAATAGGCCAATGAGCGCACAGACTTTAGTAGAAATGTATTAAAAAGATCATGTGCTAGAGATATCTGCCCAATATTGAACGGTCACATGTTTAGAGGTGGCGTTACACCTACTAAGCATTATATACTTTATAAGTTGCTCGCAGTATTTTTTTTAGAATATATATCTTAATCTCGCATGATGAGTTGAGCGAAATAATTCTCAGTTTATATTATCTTTGATGTATTATTAACCCATTATTGAGAATTTTGCAAGATACATGAAAATTCCATTTGTATTTGGTCTCCTTGTATGTTTTAATCTAATAATGTTGCCTCATATTTTATGTTAATTTGTATAGTCAAATTAATTTTATACTTCCATGAAAGGGACTTCATTGGTTTTCAACACTTTCTTTTATTAACTTGAGAAAAAATATATATTTTTTTTGTCAATTCATGCAATAAAATGTATTTTTCATGTTTATTATTTTGATAATAACAAAAGGCCAAGAAATGAGAAGTGATTGAAATAGACTTGGAACAAGGGAGCAGGGAAATAGGGGGAGAGCTTTTTCCCCCTTTCTTGTGATGAAATTTTTTAAAAGTTGTTTTTGAACATAATCTTGGTGTTAGGGGAAGCTTGATAAACCTATACTTCACATTTCCTACATGCACAAATGTAGAGGAAGCATTGCATAATATTTTTATTATATCATGAAAGTGGATGTGCGCTTTCACTATCTATGTATCTTGTTGTATATACTAAAGAAATAAAAAACAAGAGACAAAAGATGAAGAGAAATTTTAATCTTTTATTCAACCAATTTCATTTCCATATATCGTACAATTTATAGATACATGATGGAAGACAAAAGGACATGAAGTTAATAGTCCACATACAAAGTAATGTCCACATACATTTTGTCTTTTAGATTTCCACAAAATGTCTCTTAGATTTCAACACTCCCCCTTGGACATTACTTCGAAATGTCAATACCTCGTTAAAAACCTCGCTAGAAAAACCCAGTGGGAAAAAGCTAGTCGAGGAAAAGAGTACATGACATACATACATTATTTCAGTTATAGCAGTTGTCTCGTTAAAACCTTTCGCTAAGAAAAACCATGTAGGACAATAACTTAGCAAAGAAAAAAAAAGTACAACTATAGATCTTGGGGATCCAAACTTGTGTTGCATTAGTTGTCTCATTAAAAAGCTTTAGCTAAGAAAACCCTGTAGGACAAAACTTAGCAAAAGGAAAAAAGAGTACAACTATAGTCCTTTAAGGAGCAATCTACGGGATTACATTGAAAATTCGCTCCCCCTGATGATGACAATCTTCTGAGTCTATGCTAAGAAAAACCCAGTGGGACAAAACTTAGCGAAAATGGGCAAAATATGATGATAGACCTTCAAGGCCCAATCTTCAGGATTGTTCTTTAAGAATTTGCTCCCCCTGAAGAAGATAGTCTTTCAAGTCTATGCATATTGTGAACATATTTCTCATAAGTTGATGTAGGCAGAGATTTAGTGAACAAATCTGCAAGATTGTCACTTGAGCGAACTTTTTCGAGGGTGATTTCGCCATTCTTTTGGAGCTAATGTGGATAAAAGAATTTTGGTGCAATATGTTTTATCATCATTCTTTTTACATATTCACTACTCATTTGTGCAACACAAGCTGCATTGTCCTCATAAAGGACAGTGGGGAAAATATCATCTTTCGCTAGACCACACGAGCCACAAATATGTCGTATCAACGATCTTAATCATACACATTCTCGTGAGGCCTCATATAAAGCGATAATCTCTGAGTGGTTAGAAGATGTAGTCACCACGGTCTGCTTAACAGACCTCTAAGAAATGATAGTACCACTACAGAGAAAAACATAACCAGTCTGGGATCTGGCGTTATAGGGATCAGACATGTAACCAGCGTTCTAATAACCCATCAATGTCATATCTTGGTTTCTTTTATAGAATAGTCCAAGATCTTTTGTACCTTGAAGATAGCGAAGGATATGTTTAATGCCATTCCATTGTCCCCTTGTAGGAGAAGCACTATACCTTGCTAGCAAGTTCACCACAAATGCAATATCAGGCCTGGTGCAATTTGCGAGATAAAGAAGTGCTCCAATGGTGCTCAGATAGGGAACTTCTGGCCATAACATTTCTTCATTATCTTCTTTGAGTCTAAATGGGTCTTTATCCACTTCGAGGGACCGGACGACCATTGGTGAGATAAGTGGATGAGATTTATCCATATAAAATCTTTCCAAAACCTACTTCACGTAGGTTGACTGGTATAGAAAAATTCCTTTTGGGAAAATGCTTGATCTGCAGGCCGAGACAAAACTTGGATTTTCCTAAGTCTTTCATTTCAAACTCCGTCTTTAGGCATGAGCTAGCTTCTGTAAGCTCCTTGTACGTTCCAATAACATTTATATCATCAATATAAACTGATATAATATAGAAGCCGTTTTCGAATTTCTTTATAAACACACAAGGGAAGACATAATTATTTGCATATCTCCTCTTCAGGAGGAACTCACTCAGTCAGTTATACCACATTCTATCCGACTGTTTCAATCGTATAACGACCTTTATAATTTAATGCTATACATATTACGATTCTCATTTTCTCTCAATTCAGGAATTTTAAGTCTATCAGGGACTTTCATATAAAAATATTAGCGTCTAATGACACATATAAAAATATGGTCATGACGTACATATACTGTATATATAAATTCATAGGTATTAACTTGCGGAACGTAATATAATCACTAGTAGGAGAATATTTTATATCTAAATCGATGTCGGGTCTCTGCGTGAACCCATTGAGCTATGAATCTCGCTTTATATCTCACCACCTTATAATTCTCATTTATTTTTCTTATGAAGACTTATTTATATCCTACAGGGATATATGGACTACAAGTTCAAAATACTTTAGCGAGTTCAGCTCAGTCTCAATTGCCACTTACCATCTCACCTAGTCCGAGTGCTTCAAGCACTCTGCTACCGACTTAGGTTCTGGATCCAGATTATTTTCGGAGATAGTAAGAGCAACTATAGAGGCAACTATGTTGTCAACAACTTTTATATTTCTATTGTATATTTCTCCTTTTTTCACAAATTCGTGGTCACTTTAATTCTTATTTTATGTCAACCAAACCCTCGTCATTTCCCTTAACAATTGGATTTGGTCGTTCCGCATCTTTAGTATTGTGATTATCAATCACGTGCAACTTTATTGGAGATTCCATCTTCAGGATGAATCTCTTCTGGAGATTATGTGAGTGACTGACTTTCTATATAGAATTTAGTTTGCCGCGGACTTTTATCTTTTACACTAACATGTTTCATATGCTTCTGGCACAGTATACTTCTGGCGTACCAGATCATCAATGATATACTCAACATGAATATGGGGCATAGTCACTCTTTTCTTAGCAAATTATCATGTGAACTTCTGGTTCAGTTTGACTAGTACGTGGATATAAATATGGAAGATCTTTTTCACCAATGGAATTTCTTGACATTATTTTGTATTTTGGGCACTAATCTCTCCCTAATGTCGAGAATTGATCTTTAATAAAAATGCAATCAGCATACCAAATTATAAATTGATCCCCTAACATGGGCTATAGGTACTAAATTATTGACGGAGTTTCATAAATAATGTATGTACCTAACCTTCACTGAGGTCCCATAGAAGTACGCTATGGTGGTGATATAAAAACATGGACTGCAAATGAATAATACGCAGATAGGAAATGTTTCGCTTCTTCACCACGTATTAGATAAAAAGGGGAAATTATGATATGCAGTTGGTCGGATTTGGTTTGAATGCCCTCATTTAATTTAAGGAAATTCGACAAATCATATTTTTCCCAAGATGACTCAATCGCTCATGTCAGAATTTAAAAGAATTTAGGTCCCTAAATCTCAAACTCATCCCAATATGGTGTATTTTAGGTCAGACAAATTCTAAAATATACACATATGAATAAAAACCTCATAGGTTCACAAGAGTTTAAAGCAAAATCAAGTTAAATTAAAATTGTCTGACAAATGCATATAATCTAAATATAGAAAAACCAAATAGTTTACCTTGACCACCTCAATAAGATCCACTACCTCCCACTCGTCCAAGCTTATGAATATTAATTTGAATTATGACATGTGCTTCAGGCACTATGACTGAACCAATTAAACTTGCATTATGGTTTCTCACAACAGCTGGTTGTATTTTTAATAACTACTAATGCAAGGATTAGTTCATAATGCTTAATATAATTTTTAGTTGTACTATTGTAAGAGTATAATGTTACTTATTGAATTGTATTCAGTCGATGGTTTAAAATCCAAAAATAGCTACAGATAAGTTCTCCTACTATGTTCATAGCCACCCCCTTGTCTACGCGTATAAGTAATTTTTTGAATTGTAGCATGTGCTACAAACACAACTCATAAGCCAACTAGTCTGACATTATGATTTTTAATCATCAATAGGCTGTTCTTCTCTGCGACTAATGTAGATATCAATTCAGAATGCTAAGTGCAATTCTTGGTCATGTACTGCTGCTGGAGTACAATATTATTTGCGTAGAATAGGGAAAAGAATTTTTCGATCAAATTATTGACTTCCATATATCAAAGCGATCCTTCAGGGATTGCCTAGAAAAATGAATATTTTTTTAGTGAGGTATTAGTTTTTCACGTCTTAATTAAAAGAGAGAAAATTTAAAGTGTTTGCCTTCTGGAAAAAGATACTTAAAGAATCAAGAGATATAATCGTGCAAAAATCACAAGGGTGTCCAGTAAAAATGAAAGTTCGAGGCTGTAGGCGTCTAAAAATGCCTATAAGCTCCCGTATACAGCTCGAGA
>BQKN01000968.1:199924-245789 GCA_022839385.1 Asparagus kiusianus
TAGAGAGGTAATGTTGATATTACTACTATGCTTAGCATACCGTTAAAATACATTTAACTGATATGCTCATTTAGATTCCTGGAATTAACTCAGTGCAGCGTGTAATGATGTGAGACCTTCGAAGACCGTGTATGCGCAAATGCTTCTTTTGTATTAACATATTTTCATTGTGTTGGATCTGATGCAGCTGGCATGCAATGCACACACAATATGTGATAGGGAGCTGAGACCCTTAGGAACTGGACTTTATCCTGTAATTTCCATCATCAACCACAGATTTTCCCTTGTGAAGTGCTTCTGGTTTACATAGCTTGACAATTCTTCTATCAATGAATCTTTTCTATCATGTATATGCTAATGTTAAAATTCTTGATGATGCAAATACCGGAATTTCAGCTGCATACTGAATTGTGTTTTGGTATTTGAAGGGCGTCTAGCTATTATTCGTGCTCTGGAACCTATAGCTAAAGGTAAAGAGGTTAGTATGCAAAAGAAACTTTGTCATAGCTGTTCATTCCTAATAGGTTGCGATTGTATTACTTTCTCACTAATGGAGCTTTTTTGTGGATAAGATCTTGATTAGTTATATAGAAACTGCTGCAACCACGAAGAAGCGACAGAATGATCTCAAAAAGCAATATTTCTTTACTTGCAACTGTCCTCGCTGTACTAAGGTTTCTTTTTTTTTTTTTTTTTTTTTGCTAAATTAATTGCATTTAGTATAATATATTTTTCGTTTTATCCTTTTATCTTGGCCAAGATATTTTTATGCAATCTTGCCTTTACGGACTATTTTTCTGCAAAACTGTCCCAGAGTCCATGTGAAGAACTTAAGGAAGATGCTCTTCTTGAAGGCTATAGATGTAAAGATGGCAAATGTGGTGGATTCTTGCTTCAGGACTGTGGTACCTCATCAACAATGCTTATTCTCCAACAAATTAGTTGACTATTATCTCTGAAGCGATTCTTTTGCTTTGTTCGCTTATCTCCAGCAAATGTTTTCTCTTGGTTTGATATCACATTATAAATCATGAATTTTTATTAAATAATTTATGTAAAAGTTTGTAAACAATTTATGTATCTCTCTACTATTTTGGTGAATGTATTATTTGAATATAATGGGATTTGATATTGGAATATAATTAGATTGTGTTGGATATGAATATAATTTTTTGTTGTTCAATATTGTGTACATGCAATCAAAGTAGTTTCTGCAAAAAAAAAAACACTGTAGCATAGCATCCTAGACGGAAATTTCGTCTAGGATGCTCAAATTCCTTCTAGGATACTTGTTTTTTGAAAAAAATTAAAAAAAAATCAAAAAACATCCTAGACGGAAATTCCGTCTAGAATAACTATCCTAGACGGAAATTTTCGTCTAGGATACCCATCCTAGACGAAAAATTTTTCCGTCTAGAATGTAATATTCTAGACGAAAATTTTTTTCGTCTAGAATGTAATATTCTAGACGGAAATTCCGTCTAGGATGTATTCTAGACGGTTTTGAATTCCGTCTAGAATAATCCGTCTAGAATATATTCTAGACGGAATTTCCGTCTAGAATACTATATTCTAGACGAAAACATACTAGACGCATATTCTAGATGGAATTCCGTCTAGGATAGGCATTCTAGACGGAATTCTAGGTATCCTAGATGGAATTTTCCGTCTAGGATGCCTCATTATTTAGTAGTATATGGACTACATGTTCAAAATACTTTAGCGAGTTCAGCTCAGCCTTAATTGTCACTTTCCATCTCACCTAGTCCGAGTGCTTCAAGCACTCTACTACCGATTTAGGTTCTGGATCCAGATTATTTTCAAAGATAGTAAGAGCAACTGTAGAGGCAACTATGTTGTCGACAACTTTTATATTTCTATTATATATTTCTCCTTTTTTTATAAATTCGTGGCCACTTTAATTCTTATTTTATATCAACCAAATCCTTGTCATTTCCCTTAACAATTGGATTTGGTCGTTCCGCATCTCTAGTATTGTGATTATCAAGCGCGTGCAACTTTACTGTAGATTCCATCTTCAGGATGAACATCTTCCGGAGGTTATGTGAGTGACTGTCTTTCTATATAGAATTTAGTTTGCCACGGACTTTTATCTTTTTCATATACTTCTGGCACATTATGCTTCTGGCACATTATGCTTCTGGCATACCAGATATACTCAACATGAATATGGGACTTAATCACTCTTTTCTTAGAAGATTATCATGTGAACTTCTGGTTCAGTTTGACTAGTATGTGGATATAAATATTAAAGATATTTTTTATCAATTTAATTTCTTGATATTATTTTGTATTTTGGGCACTAATCTCCCCCTAATGTCAAGAATTGATCTTCAATAAAAATACAGTCAGCGTACCAAATTGTAAATTAATCCCCTAACATGGACCATAGGTACTAAATTATTGACGGAGTTTCATAAATAATGTATGTACCTTCACCGAGGTCCCATAGAGGTACGCTATGGTGCTGGTATAGAAACATGGACTGCAAATAAAGAATACACAGATAGGAAATGTTTCGCTTCTTCACCACGTATTAGATAAAGTGGGAAAATTGTGATATGTAGTTGGTCGGATTTGGTTTGAATGCCCCATTTAATTTAAGTAAATCCGACAAATCATATTTTGCCCAAGATGACCCAATCGCTCATGCCAGAATTTAAAAGAATTTGGGTCCCTAAATCTCACTCATCGCAACATGGTTATTTTAGGTTACAAATTATAAAATATACACATATGAATAAAAACCACATAGTTTCACAAGAGTTTAAAGCAAACTCAAGTTAAATCAAAATTGTCTGATAAATGCATATAATCCAAATATAAAAAAACCAAATAGTTTACCTTGACCATCTCGATAAGATCCACTTCAATGTCCACTATCTCCCCCTCGTCCAAGCTTATGAGTATTAGTTTAAATTATGACATGTGCTTCAGGCACTACGTGTGAACCAATTAAACTTGAATTATGGTTTCTCACAACAACTGGTTGTTTTTTTAACAACTACTAATGTAAGGATTAGTTCATAATGCTTAATATAATTTTTAGTCTTGTACTACTGCAAGAGTACAAGGTTACTTGTTGAATTGCATTCAATCGAGAATTTAAAATCCAAAAAAATGGCTACAATATACGATCTCCTACTATGTTCATAGCTCCCCCTTGTCCACTCGTATAAGTAATTTTCTGAATTGTAGCATGTGCTACAAACACAACTCGTAAGCCAACTAGCCTGACATTGTAATTTCTAATCATCAATTGGTTACGCTTCTCTGCGACTACTAATGTAGATATCAATTCAGAATGCTAAGTGTAATTCTTGGTCATGTACTGCTGCTGGAGTACAATATTATTTGCATGTAATGGGAAAAAATTCTTTTCGGTCAATTCTGCGAGCTTCATCCACTAGACAATATGGCACATGGTTGAATCATATTTAGTCATGTATTTAAAATCCAAAAAGTTTTTGATTCAGTCTGCCAGTTGCGTTTGAGGGAAGATCATTGGCTTCCATATATCAAAGTGATCCTTCAAGGATTGCCCAGAAAAGTGAATACTTTTTCAGTGAGGCATTAATTTTTCACGTCTTAATTGATAAAGAGAAAATTTGAAGTGTTCGCTTTCTGGGCAAAGATACTTAAAGAATCAATAGATATAATCATGCAAAAATCACAAGGTTGTTAGTAAAAATGAATGTTCGAGGCTAAAGACAAGTAATAATTCATAGTGCACTAATCATGGGGATGAAAGATTAGTGTATGAAAAATTAGAAATAATTCATCCAATTCCATTTTGTCTCTTCAAAAAAAAATGTTGTAATATACTAAAGAAATGAAAAACAAGAGATAAGAGATGAAGAGAAATTGTAATCTTTTATTCATCCAATTCTATTTCCATATATCGTACAATTTATAGATACATGATGGAAGACAAAAGGACATGAAGTTAATAGTCCACATACAAAGTAATAACCACATACATTTTGTCTTTTAGATTTCCACAAAATGTCTCTTAGATTTCAACATATCTAAAATAATTCAATGTAGTCTTTTCAATTTTCAAGTTTATTATTATCAAAAGAGGGAAATTGTTAGCATGTTACCATACAATATATTTTGTTTGAGTAATAACGAGGCGATCAGTGTCGAGAATCAGCTCAATAGCTGATTTCAAAACACTAATCATCAGAATCAACCATATGGATCATCGATGATCAGTTGCCACCATCGATGATTCAAATGTCCAGAGTGGCTAAAATTATCAATGGCAACACTAATCATTGATGATCATCACTGCACCATCGATGATCAACTTAGACCATCAATGGTCGAGTGGCTATTTTCAGATTTCTTATTTGATTTGGATTTGATCTGAACTGTTCATTTGTACATCTAAACAAGGACCCCTAAGGATGTTCCCTGATGATATTAGAAGTGCTATTGCAAAGATTGGATATTGAGGAGGAAAGATAGAAGAGAAAAAGGGCTTGGAGAATAGAAAGTAGGGTTTTTCATTGGGGAGATTGATTGGAGCTTTCTTTTTTTCTTGGTTCTCCTTGTGATCTGAAGAAGATGTCCATGCTATAATTGATAGGGGATCTTTGCAGCAACATCGGCATCATCTTACTGAAGATCATCGCAATTGTTTAGAGACATATTTTCATCTTTATACTTTTTCAATTCAATTTGATTTGTAAACCTAGAAATCAGGGTGAAGTAATATGGCTGGAATTCTCAGCTTAGGATAGATTGAGTGTGAGAATATCTAAGAGTCATATTTGTTTAAGCTTTTGTGAGATCGGATGTAAGAGCTTTGACAAACTTGAGAGTTCAATACTTTCTCAGATAGTGGATCGATGTCACATGGGTGAAGCCCGTGGATATGGGCATCGTGTTGAACCACGTAAAATTATAGGTCATATGTTTAACTTATTGCTCGATTATTTGTTTCTGCTTAGATTGTTGAATAACTTCTTAAAAATAACCTGCTTAGATTGTTGAATAATTTTTTAAAAATAACCTAATTTTCAACGCAACCCTATTCACGCCCTCCTAGCCTAATCCCAACAATGTCCAACATGACTGAGTCGATTGATTACCTACTCATACATGGCCAGTTTAAGATGACTCGTGAGACTAATAGTGCAGAAATAGGCGTATACCGTACATTGCGGCCACATCTGATAACCTCGAACTTATATCGTTGCGCAGGTGACCGAACCACAGACGTGGATAACAATAAGAACAAAAAACTCATTTTGTATTTTCCTCCTCCTTTCACTCTTACCACTGTTCCAACTTAAGACATCATGAAACGTATCATACAAGCCCATTCTATCTGGATTCATCATTCATGAGGATTTTCAAATGGAATGGAGGAAAGTAGCATCAAACGATTCTAATTATATATACATCACTGACGTGCAGTAGAAGACGGAAATCGCGACAAAGTCAGCAGCTCTATGTACTATCATTACAGCAGATAATACGCTAAAATTTTAATACATAATCACTATCCACATCGCAAGCCCAACCTACAAGCAAAATATGTATAATCTTTATTTGCAGAACAAACAAGACCACAGCGAAATTAT
Organism: Asparagus kiusianus; assembly: GCA_022839385.1. Classification (NCBI taxonomy): domain Eukaryota; kingdom Viridiplantae; phylum Streptophyta; class Magnoliopsida; order Asparagales; family Asparagaceae; genus Asparagus; species Asparagus kiusianus. Next base: position 205,540 of record BQKN01000968.1, read on the forward strand.
GAAAAGTCCACCTTGTGAAAGGCGGAACAGAATTGGCATACAATCTCCTTTTGAAATCTCATCCAGGGTCATCTTCTTTTGAATCAACCATATATAAGAACTACCAGAGAAATCCCTCATCAGTAAGTACTAACTGCAAGTTGTCCAATTGGAAGGCACGCGTGTTGATGTGATAGCAGGCATGTCCCGAACATTCACATCAAGGGGCAACATTCTGTACTCAATGTCGAGTTCTCTCAGGATTTTAATCATCTCCTTCATCACTAGCTCTCTTTTATCCCATCTGTTCCCCATGTCCTGAAAATTAATACGATGCCGCATCCAGATAGATATCCTCAACCGGTTCATATCATCCACATCTCTGAGTACAACGGAAGGGCCAGGGTACCAGTGTTCCTTCTTGCTCTCCATATACCTGTAGAAGTTGTTGCACAATAATAGATACACTTGACGATTAATGAAGATAAAATTATATTTTGAGAATAAGTTTGGTTAAGAAGTTCGGTAATAGATCTTCAATTATGCACTAGTAACAAAATAATGCAGATGAAATCATGAAGCGGCAGTATACTTAAGTTTGCTCGAGTTCAGGACTCATATCAGTACAAGATCTGCACTTCTGCAGTTGCCTTTCATGTATAATTTTGTGCATGTGATCATAAAATTCAGAGTCCGTATTTTTAGGCTCCAATGGACAACAAAGTCATAAAACCAGTGAAGAAGAAAGAGAAGCCAGGGTACTAAATTTATTGGCATCAATCGGGAGGTCGAGGATTTTAAATTTCCGGTAAAGCAACAAAAAAAGGTGAAGAGGTGGAATGAGCAAGCCAAGTGAGGAACTTGGGGTTTGGACTAGTTTTCAAACACGAAGGGTAAACCATGCATAGTTGGTTTATGCAGGTTACTTGGTCCAGATGGCACATTCTAATCGACTTCCAAGTTGTCCAAATTCAAACTGAATACCTCCATCTGATTCAGACTTTTTACTGGGTCATCTTGATATTTTATTGGATATCTGAAGCTATCATAATTGGTTCACTATTAGTAATTCTTGTGTGGAGGCCATAAAGTGTGGTTTGAATGGCTTGGCGAATATTGTTTAAAGATAGACTCCATTATGGAAGATTGATATAAGATCAGAGAAACTGTGTTAAGGAAGATGTGATAAGAGACCGTGAGAGAATCCTATTAATGGCTTTGTGAGTTTCATCCTTGGTTTAAACCATCATCATGTGAGCTTGCCCTACATCACCTATAATCTTTTATCTTTACCAAAGTGGAAACCAGTGAATTTTCCACTCAATGAATGTAAATGGAGCCGAACCATGTACATTAAATGTGTTTTCTTTTTTGTTCTTAGTGTGTTAGTGTTGTTGTTTCTTGTGTCAGGGGATGAAAGGTCAGTGATGGAGATGCTCCAGTGAGTAAACAACAGAAAAAAGGTGATGTTGCAAAACATAAATACTTATCTCAAGCATGCAAAACTGCATGTTCTTGAATCATATCTTTGGTCTGAGAAATATATCCCCGGGACACATCAATAAAAGCCTTTTATTGCTAAAATGCAATTAAAATAGCGCTCATTCTCGCATGAAGTTCACAGGTTATAACTTTGAGATGTTCTTTAAAAGATCTAAATAAATTTCTCAAAAAAAATCTAATAAATTGATAGCTGCAATAATTACCTTAGATCGAATAGTAACTGAAATTAAAACCAAAATTAGAAAAACCAAAAAAATGATTTCTATAAGAAGGCAGCTAATGTGGTTTGTATTTTGTACTGCTACAACAATACACATTTGTGCTAAAGTATGCAATGGAAAAAAAATAAGGAAATCAAGGAAACTAATATGTTATACAAAAATCATGGTTTTCAGTAAATGTGTATCAAATATTTTTTATTACTAAACACTTCTTTTGTTAATCATTTAAGTTGCCTATCATTTGCATTTGTCAGGAAGGCAAATCAGATGTACTACCCCCTAAACTTTGGCATAATAATTCAAAAAGATTGAGATCTAAAAGTGGCAATTAACTTACCCTATAATTCTTTCTTTCATGACAGCAACCTTTTCTAGTGGAGTTGAAACATGAATGCAGAAGTCAATCGCATCACCCATATCTGGACTCCGATAAAAGTTTCCAATAGGCAAGGTAGCCAACACACTGTTAGGATATGTAATCTTTTGGTTGTCGAACCTTAGAAAGACTGTTGTCAAAATATTCATTTCTTCCACAATCATCTGATATTACATGAAACATGTCAGTAACTTTTTAACGAGATGAAACACTCAGTGAAACACTCAATAACTTATAGAAGATTATGGAAAGGACGCTTTATTTAACTAATTCAGTAGTTTCATTCTTACTTGAACTCCCCCAATTTCACATCGATCACCAACGTCAAAGGGATGCATGACAAATAAGAAAATAATTGCTTCAAATGTCGTCTTCAAAGTGTTTCCAAACATAAATACAGCCACAAGCATTTGAGAGCCCAGGAAAACAAAGAAATGAGTGCTTGCAATGTTGAGAATGAGAAGCCATATGGCAAGTACTACGATGCCCACAACCACATTTGCCATTTGATGGAGCTTATTTACAGCCGTTTTTGTATCATTCAGTGTCAAAGCAAGGGCTCTTCTTTCTCTGAAAGCATTAACCTATTCCAAATGATGGTAAAATATTCCAAATATGGTAAGAAACTAAAAGAGTTATTCAATAAATTTATTGCAATTAAAATATTGGGAAAAAACACACAAGATAAAGAGATTCATAGCTCCATACCACCCAGTTCTTGAGACACCTTCTGCTTACTCTCTCATCTGCTCCTTCAAATAGGCTCATAGTCTTCCGAGCTTCATCTTCCCTCATAAAACGCATCAAGTCAACCAAGTAAATATACCTACAAGTATGAAGTTAACTATGCAGTTGGTAATCAAAATGGGAGGACAGGTAAAGATTAGAATTCTGAAGAAGAGCTTATGAAGTTTTGAAGTTAAAACTATATTAGTAGTTACAAAGCACTATCACATCTCGAAAGCCCAGATGAAGTTATGACAATTAATAGTGTGCAATGTTAATGCGCAGGAATAATGTCGAATTTAGAAAACATTACTGCAGCAAAGATAAAACTGCAGCTTCAACACCTGATCTCGGGTAAATCATAAATACCATCCATGTAAACTAGATTGGGATCATTCTGTGATCTAAGCATGAACATGAAAGTAGTAGCTGTTAAAGGTCCCTCCCTTCCACTCCACCAAAATTCCCGGAGTTGTGGTGAGCATTGAGGCTATTATTTTATACTCATTGGTATCATTTTCATGGGCCAAAAGTTGGACTCATATGACAGTATCTTTTTTTAAAGAATCCACTTTAAATTGATAATTGACACACATATTCACACTGATATCTGCACGCACACACGCACGTATAGAAGCACACAAAGATTGTAGCCCATTTAAGGAAATTAGTAAGGACCAAAAAAAGTCCCTTAAGACCTACAATAAAGCAAAACTATAAGGAAGTGCTATGTTTAACATCCCCATCAAACTCCCAATTGGATCAACAACCAAGCATTTGAATGAGAAATGCAAATGGTTTGAACTTGGTGAAAGAGCTAAAGATGCCTAGATAGACGAATATGGTATTGATTGAAATATCGAATGTGGAACTAACCGTAATCTTTATACTTTTGCTAGACGAATCTCATGCTTTATTAGATGGATATAAAACACTCTGACACCTTTCTAGCATAAATAGAACATGGTTCTTGCACATGTTTTTATTTGTCTTTACTTGATTATACTCCCTCAAATATCATCAATACGACTAATAAGCTTAGTTCCATGATAGCTTGAATACCTATGTATAGTTCCTTGTTCTTACATGTAGATACCAAAGTGTAAATCCTCCACTCTTGATAAATTTCTTAGTACTTTATACCCTAGCTTAAGAACTTAGTTAACTCTACTAGGCACACTGTCAGATGCTTTCAACTTCAACAGGATTATGACTAGGTCCTACGACTTTACGAAATCTCTTTTATAAAGCGTCCTTGATTCCATTTAGGCCTAAACAATGATACTCAAACCTCCTAGAAAACATCCAACATTTTACCTAATTTTCTCCCATGTGATTCTTAGTGATCAGTTGATAGAAAGAGGTAAAACATAAATCTAGTCATAAAGATGTTACATAAACAATCTATTTACTTATTTAGTAGAAAAGGACAGAAAGATTGTGAAAGGTTCTGCTGTTCTGTTGTTGGCAATCCTTAACACGTGCATACAGATAGTACGAAGTACATGTTGGGACAAACCCAGGGCCCAATAGAGCAAAGCACCAGCGAATAATAGAGCAGAAGTAATGAAATGAACACACAGATTTACGTGGAAACCCCCCTAAATGAATTTGGAGTAAACAGGCAATGATAGAAGAGTCCACTATGAGAAAAATTTAAAAATTACAATATCTCTTCTCAAGGAGAAACACTCTCTATTTTACTCTCTTTCTCTCTCCCTCTCTTTCTTTTCACTCTTAGTTGGAGACACTAGGGATGATAAGAACTTAACGCTAGGGAGAGCTATATATAGGTGAGTTTGTAATAGGTGCGCACTATAGCACTGTTGCTATAGTGATCTTTACGATTGGTGATTACTGTAGCGGGTAGGTGATTAATGTAGCTACATTAACTTTCCATCAAGCTCTCACTTGAAGATTTGATTGAGTGTCAATCATATCTTCACACCATTTTTTCTATCTTGCTATCTTCATGTTGCTCACGTCTCCGACAGACCACAAGAGAATCGACACCAAACAAATTTATTAGTATTGACTATTTTTGTTAAAAAAACTGTTAGGTAGTTTATGGTGTAAATTTTCTGCATATTCACCGCTCCTTCTTTCACTTTCTCACGAACGAAGTGGTACTGAACTCGAATGTATTGTCTTCGAATGAAAAACTGGATTTCTTGCTAAATGCAAAGCACTTTGACTGTCACAAAATAGAGAAATCTTCTTTTGTTCATGCCCGAGTTCCTCTAGCACCATCTCAACCATATCATCTCTTTACTAGTTTGTGTTGCTGCTACATATTCTGCTTCTGTTGTTAAAGTAACCACAACTGACTACAGTTTTGAAATCCAGCTTACAGCTCCGTCAGCAAGTGCAAACACATGGCCTGTGGTGGATTTGATATTATCACGATCACCTGCATAATCAGAATTAACGTATCTATTGACAATAAAATCTAATCCCCCATAACATAATCTAACATTTGAGGTTCCCTTAATGTATCTTAGGATCCTCTTTACAGCATTTCAATGTTCTTTATCAGGATTCATCATGTATCGACTAACCACTCCTACTGCTTATGCAATGTCTGGTCTTATACAAATCATAGCAAACATTAGACTTCCCACTGATGCATACGATACTCGAGATATCTCCATCCTCTCTTCTTCATTGCTAGAATTCATAGTAGAGAATAACTTAAAATTAACAGAAAGTGAGGTAAAAATTAACTTACAATCTTGCATGTTAAAATACCGCAAGAATTTCTTCAAATAATTGTTCTGAGAAAGTCAAATCTTTCTATTAATTCTGTCTCGGTAAATTTGCATCCCTAAAATCTTGTTTGTAGATCCTAAATCTTCATTTCAATTTTACTAGCCAACTATGCCTTTAATTCATTGATCTGATCTTTGTTGGGGCCTACAACCAATATGTCGTCAACATACAACAATAAGATAACAAAATTATTTTCACCAAACCTCTTGAAATATGCACAAGGGTCTGAATTAAGTCTGTTGTATCCAAGACTCATGATGAACGAATCAAATCTCTTGTACCAACACATCGGCGTCTGCTTTAGATTGAACAAAAATTTGTTCAATCTACAAACAAAGTTTTCTTTTCTTTTTTCATCAAAACTTTCTGGTTAGAACATGTCAATTTCTTTTTCAAAATCTTCATGAAGAAATGCTACTCTAGGTGTAAGTCAAATATAGCGTTCATAGCCAGAACTATTCGGACTGTTGTAAGTCGAACTACAGGAAAAAATATTTCATTAAAGTCAACACCTTCTTATTAAGCATATATTTTTACCACCAATCTAGCACGATATCGCTCTACTTGATCATCGTCATTTCGCTTGATCTTATAGTACTATTTATTTCAAACGGTCTTTTTTCCTTGTGGTAGTGACACAAGTACTCAAGTATTATTCTTATGGAGAGCTTCAACTTCTTCCTGCATTACTGTCATCCACAAAAATGCATCTGTACTATTTATAGCTTCATAAAAAATTGATGACTCTCCATTCTCTGTTAGAAGATAGTATGCAACATTACTCTCCGTAATATACTCCGAGTGTCAAGTTGGTAGTCTTCTCTCACGAGTTGACCTTAGAACTTCTAGAGCTACGTACTTGACTGGTTCTTGTACATCATGCTCCGGTGTTGCTTTAGAAGAATTTGAATTATTTTCTACCTGAACAGCTACAGTCTCTGAGTCCTTTCATAAACTGTTTTTTTATTTATTTTGTAGTTAGTTCCCTACAAAGATGACATATCTGCTAACGATAACCTTGCGCGTAGTGGGATCCCATAAGCGATACCCCTTAACTCCGTCGGCATACCCCAATAATATGCATTTTCTGAATTTTGAATCTAGCTTTCTAATTTCTTAGGCATTGTACATTACATACACTGAACTTCTAAATATATGGAGGTTAGAATAATCAGCTGGCTTATAAATCCACATTTTCATCGACGTCTTTAACTGTATTACAGTTGATGGAGATCGATTCACCACATAACAAGCGATTTTTATTGCTTCCGTCTAAAAAACTCTATTCAGATTTGCGGTTGCCAATATTGCTCTTGTTCTTTCCAACAGAGTTCTATCCATCCACTCTGTCACTCCATTTTGTTAAGGATGATAAGCAGTACTGAATTATCTTTTGATGTCTTCTTACTTGCAGAATGCAAGAAATTCACCGTCTGTGTATTCACCACCATTATCTGACCTCAAGCACTTAATCTTCTTTTTAGATTCAAGCTCGACTCGCGCTTTGTAGACTTTAAAGATTGAAAACGCATCCGCCTTCTTCTTGATAGGATACACTCATCATCAATAAAGGACACAAAATCCTCACATGAATGTAACTGGTGATTGTCATACATCATAATGAACTAATTTCAGAATAGCCTACTTCTAGAACTCAATGTGTTGAACTTTAGCCGATGTTACCTACTTATAACACAATGCTCGCAGAATAAAAAAGCTACCGAATTAAGTCCATGAAGCAGCTTCTAATTAGAAAGAATCTTCAAATCTCATTCTGACATGTTGTCTAATTTACGATGCCACATCCTGATTTGTTCTTCTCCATGGCTAGTTGATGCCACACATGAATCAGCTTCCTACAGGGCTTCTCTCTTGAGCATGTATAGATTTGTAGCTATCTTTTCTCCTTTTATCATAACAAGCACCCCTCTAACAAGCTTCGTTTGACATGTGGCCTAGTTTGCGATGTCACATCATGGTTTGTTCTTCTCCATGGCTAGTTGATGACACATGAATCAGCTTCCTACACTGCTTCTCCCTTGAGCATGTATAAATTTACAGCTATTTTTTCTTCTTTTATCATAACAAGCACTCCTCTAACAATCTTCATGATCCCGTTTTCTATATGGGTCTTGCACCCGAGCTCATCTAATTGTCCTAAAGACAATAAATTCTTCTTTAATCCCTTCGCATGTCGCACATCTTGAATGGTGCTTATTGTACCATCAAATATTTTGATTTTGATAGTATTAATATCAGAAACCTTCAAGACATGATCATTGCCATGAATACAGATCCTTCTGAGATAGGTTCATATTTATGAAATAATTCTCTTCGGAAGGTCACGTGTCAGGAGACTGCTGAATCTTAGAATCCAGACATTAGCAAATATCTTTCTACATTCATCAACAGTGGTTGTTCCACTGTATAAATTTCACCATCGTCCAATGTGCTGATAATGCATCGTTGAGATGTTGATAGTTCTAAAGAGTTTTTATCACCACTCTTCTTATTGTGCCAACGCTCCGATTTCACGCACCCCCATTTGTCACAGTTGTAGCATTTAATATTCTTCTTACTTCTTGATTTTGATCTATCACGGGTATGACTCCTACTAGAGCCATATTCCATTGATCTTCCTCTCGTCACTGATAAGGCCTCCGCTTGTTAGGAGCTTGTCTGTCTATATTCCTTATTTTTGTGCCGACTTTCTTCCTCAAGAATAGTGGTTGCAACGTTATCAAAGACTAGATTGTCTATAAGGACATTGTTTGTGAGATTGATGATGAGCTAATCATACGAGTCAGGTAGACTCTAAAGTAGAAGCTCTGCACGTTCATTCACACCGATTGTATGTCCCAACGTTGTGAGTTGGGATAACAGTGTGTTTAGAGTGTTGATGTGATCGGTCATTGATGTAGATTTCACTATTCTCAGAATGTAAAGTCTCATTTTTAAGACGATTTTGTTGTGTAGGTATTTTGCCTTATATAGTTTCGTTAGTATCACAAATCTCATTTGCTGTCTTCTTCTCTTCTGTGCTTGACAACACCTCATCTGCTAATGCCAAATGGAGATTAGCAATAGCATTCCGGTCCATCTCATTCCACTTCTTATCATCTGTGGTGTCATCTGGCCTTGTACAGATGGCCACTAGGAAATTATCTTTTCTTAAGATAGTTTTTATCTTCAACTTTCACAGTGAGAAATTACTCTCGTTGAATTTTTTGATCTCGAACTTCACCGCCATTACCTCTACCACGAACAGTAGCTTCTTACTACTTCATGTAAATAGTAATTGTATTTATGAACAGTAACATATCCGTAAATAGTACCGTACTTGCGAATAGTACCGTACTCATAAATAGTACACGTCGTCTTTAAAGGGTAAATGATAATCTAACTTATTTTCTGATGTGGAGGATCTACCTTTGGTGATAACCACAAAGCATACAATAAGTAGATACACGCATCCTAAACTAGACACCGATACCACTTGTTGGGACAAACCCGGACCCAATAGAACAAGATTCCAGCGAATAGTAGAGTAGAAGTAATAAAATAAGCACACAGATTTACGTGGAAAAACCCCCTAAATGAATTTGGGGTAAAAACCACGTGCATTGATAGGAGAATCCACTACGAGAAAAAATTAAGAGTTAAAATCTCTCTTCTCAAGGAGAAACTCTGTCTATTTTCTCTTTTTCTCTCTCCCTCTCTTTCTTTTCACTCTTAATTGGAGACTGGGGATGATAAGAACTTAATGTCAGTGAGAGCTATATATATATATATATATATATATATATATATATATATATATATATTGGTGAGTTTGTAGTAGGTGCGTATTGTTGCTACAACATCGCTACATGTGCTACAGTAATAGGCGATTGCTCTAGGGGGTAGGTTGTACTGTTGTACTGTAGCTACAGTAACTTCCCATCAGTATAAACCAATCAACTAACTAAAAAAGATATGCAGGTACCTTATGAATAAGACTAAACAATATAGGGGAAAGTATATATCAAAACTTACTTAGAACCAGGCTTAGCCACATTTTTAAAGATTTTCCTCGCAGCAATCTTAGCCTCAAGCTCACTCTTAATCTCTATTGCAGATTCATCCTCTCCATACTCGTTCATTAATTGCTCATCCAGAGTGGTCAATGACCCATTCCTCACAATCTTCATCAACCTCTTCATATTCCATGCCGAGACATTCTTCTGATTAAGCTTATGTAACTGGTCAATAGTAATTGCATCTTGCTGCTTGCTGCTTTCTTTCTTGGTCAGCCCTCCAGAAAGCCTCATGCTCTTCCTCGTTCCCCCGAGGCTACTGCCACTACCTCCAATTATTCTCCCACTTCTAGTCTTCATGGTAGCTGCCCTTAATTCACTTGGAATCTTGGCCCCCGCATTCTGGAACTTCTGAACCTCTGCAAAAATACGACCCTCTTCTTCCTCGCATTGTTGAATTTCGACTAAAGGAGGACCAGACAGCGTCCCGATCAGATACTGATTGAACAGAGCCTCTTGGATTCTGTCGAAATAAGTGCTAACATGAAACGACGAGGCCAAAATCTTCACAAGCAAAGTTTTCACTAGCCATATAAGAGTCGTTAAGAGCAGGCAGATGATAACCTTGGTAATATTGCGAAGGAACGTGCTATTAGTCTCTCGTTCGACTTTCTTATCAAACATATAGTGCCAAGTCAGCAGAACAAGACCCAACCAGAGGCAATTCTGAACTGCATTTCGAACTCCATACACAAAATAAAGGACCCTTTTCCGAAGAAGAAAGTTGCGCTCGATGAAGAAGACTACAATTCTAATAATCCAACCAGAGAGCAAACGGCCGCAAATAAGAGCGAGAACCATCACCTCCCACTTCCACAAATGCAGTTTCCACACAGTTCGCCTCGCGAGCAAGGGAATCGTGAGGCTACAAACGAGAGCAGCAAGGATCAGTATCAGACTCGCCCACTGAAGGATCGCCCAGGTACCAAATTTATCATTCTTGTAATCCTCAGGAAGATCATCATCAAGAAACGGATCCTCATCATCCTCATCAGTTTTCCCGAGCACCCCTGACTTGAGAACCCCGGACTTGAGAATGCCCGATTTCTTCGGCAAAACCCCCGACTTTCTCTCGTCATCTTGATGTGGAGCAGCAGGCGACAGCGGATCCATCAACCTCGATCTCGTCTTGATACGAAGGAGGCCTGAGGCTTTCCGAAACGAGGAGTTCGAAGTGCAGCGCAGGACCTCGCCGTTGCCTCCCTCTTTCGGCGGGCTCACCGGCGGCCGGCCTCGCCGCTGCATCGAGCTGATCCTGCCACCGTCGTCGTCCGTCGAATCGGAGGAGTGCTCGGAGGCGAACGACACGCGCTGCTCTTTCGCTTCTGGAATCGGCGATTTTGGGGATTTCCTGAGCTCTTCCATCTCGAGATCGGCGTCGAAGGCAATCTCGCCGCCGGAGGCTCGCTGCTTGTGGATGAACTTGCTGATCAACCTCGACGGCGGATCCTCACTGATCTCGTCCATGTGATTCTTGTTGCTCTCGGTTTGGTGCGGGAAGCTGAACTCATGGCTGTCGCTTCCAGCACCGCCTCCTTCTTTCCAAACATCGCAGCTTGGCTCTCTCCAGATGTTGCTGCTGTTGCTTCTGGCTTCCGCCGGCATCTCTCTGCTTCCGTTGATCTTGACGGCTACTTGACGGCGATCGTCGGCGGCGTTCGCATCGTCGGCGAGAATCGGAAGCTTCTCGTGGTCGGAGTACTTGTAGGAGCTGTGGGCTTTGAAGGATCTTCTTATAGAATCCATGGAGGGCGCACTATTTTCAAACAATGCGGATTAAAAATAAAAATAAAAACCCTAGCAGAGAGAGAGAGAGCGTGAGAGGATTTAGCAATAAAAAAGGAGGGAGATGGAGCTTAATTTGCTTCTCCTTTTTTTAAAATGGAAAGAAGGTATTTCCCTTTTTATCGATTTTGGTCGTGCCACGCGTCTTGGTGCTGTATTGAGAACTGAGGATGCCATGCCATTAATAGGGGTAAATAAAAAAGGGGTTGTTTCGATATTAACCCCCCACATATTCAATATTTCGACATGACCTCCCTATATCTTCGAAATTGATATCAGGCCCCCCCAAGTCTTCAAACTTTTGATAACAGCCCCCCACATATTTCAAAATTGATCTCAAACACCCCAAATATTATTAGTTTGTTCAAATAAGTCCCCCAGTTACAACCTAGTTGAAATGAGGAAAATATTGTATTTAATTTAATTTTTTCGGTGATTTACAAGTTGTACCCTCTCACAAGCCAAAACTCATCGAATACTCTAATTTATATATTAAGCTCCCCAAATTTACACGTTATCTTCTACAACATCTTTTACAAATTTGATAACATACTATTAAATAAAACTCTAATTTAAACACATTTTTTACTTTATCTTCTCCAACATTTTTCTCAACTAGAATCTATCCGACGTAAATTTGGGATTAGAGCTGGAGAGAGTTGTCAGGGGAGACGTTGTAGAAGAAGAAATGAAAAATGTGTTTGGATTTAGGTTTTATTAAATGGGTTTGGAGAGCTTAACACGTATAAGTTAAAGTAATTAATGAATTTATGTTTGTGTTTGTGTTTGTATGAGAAAGAAATAATATGCAAATCACCAAAAATGTTATAGTAAATAGAATATTTTCCATTTCAACCAGATTTTAACTTGAAGGCTTAGGGGCTGTTTGAATTAGTTTTTTTTTTGGTGGTAAAAGAGGGGAAAGCTGCCAAAAATGTCAGCTTTTTGGCAGTTTTCCCCCAAAATCTGCTTTTTAAGAGCTGATTTTGGGGGAAAGCTGCTAAAAAGCTGACATTTTTAGCAGCTTTCCCCTCTTTTACCATCCAAAAAACATGAACCAAACAGCCCCTTATTTCTACATACTAACAGTATTTGGGGATATTTCAAAGATTGGGTGTCTAGTATCAAAAAAATTAAAGATTTGGGGCCGAACAGCAATTTCAAAGCATTAGGGGGGTTTACCACTGAAATAACCAAAAAAAACTGCTGTCGCGTTTTCGAGAGAGGGCAACTGATCTTAAAAGTAGGGGATTTTCCGTCACGAAAGCTGCCCATCTTTCATCCTAATTACGGATTTGCCGTGACGGATAATTTGGTTCAAGGGATTTGATTGAATCAATTATTTCCATTACTAAACAAACTTTTGCCTTTTTGAATATTTGAACTATTTTTAATCTCTACGTAGCTTCTTAACTATATTATTGTTCTCTCTTATACTATTTTACCGCTACATAAAAGAAAAGTGTGGACTCTCTTTATGACTCATCAGTTTTGGAAAAAAAGAAATGAATCTCACAATTTTCTCTCTTTAGGGGCTGTTTGGTTGCACACTTTTTGAGAAAACTTTTCTCAAAACATCTGACAATGGCAAATTTGTAATTAAAAGTTTTCCAGAGATTTCTGTAAATTGTGTTTGGTTCAACAAAAAATTTACAGAAATATTTTCTATAAAATATCAAAACCTACCAAATTTTACAAAAAACAATTTCCTCTCAAAATGAGAGGAAATCACCAGAAATCTGATACATACCATATTTAATTAAAAACCTACCAAATCTTGTTATTTCTATAAAGTTATGAGCCATTTTTTTGTTTTGAACCAAACAAGCAAAGTACAAAAAATAAGAAAATTAGTACCTTTTGATTTCTCAAAATTTTTCCTATAATTTTTTTAAGAAATACATGGAAATCATATTTTAGGTGGAAAACATTTCCTATAATTTCTAGAAATTGAACCAAACACCCCCTTATAGAACAAAAGTAGTGTAAGAAAAGTAATATGTTATGACTACCATTTATTCATTTTCTAGTTATCTTCCCGCGCTATTATTATTCTCATATTGTTCGCTAGCTATAAACTCGGCTTTCTTCTCATAAATTTAATAAAAACATCTAAAAAGTAGTAAATTATAAAGTGATAACTAGATATTGAGTTTGCCCATTTACTAGATTGGAATTTAAAACGGAGCTTATTTATAACTTTGATATTTAAAATAACTTTGATGTCTTTTTGGTTTTTAGAGTGCTGCAAAGGGGCACCTAGGTACCAAATGCATACGGTGAATTTTCCGGTGGGAAAATTATTCCACTTATTATATTGTACCTCATTCTCACCTTCAACCTGCTCAATTCAAATTCTTCTATCTGTTTAGACAATCTTTTACCTTCTATTTCTCTCCCATTGGCGTCCTACCTTCTCTTTCAACATCTCTCATCAATTCAAATCCAAATGAGATTTGGATTTGAACCGAGAGATGTTTTTGAACCGAGAGATGTTGATGGAGGTGGGGCTTCATTAATGAGAGAAAAAGAAAGGTTGATGAATGGTCTTATTGGGTAAATGGTAGAAGAAATTTAAATTTAGAAAGGTTGATGAATGGTCTTATTGGGTAAATGGTAGAAGAAATTTAAATTTAGGAAGGTTGAAGAAGAAGAAGTGTGTAAAATATAATAACTTTAAGAGGCCGGTGGGAGGAAGAAACTTTCCGTCAAAATTTTTCAACACCAACGAGATTCAGTACAATTGCTCTTTTGCCAAACTTTAAAAATAATGCTAGAAGGCACACTCTCAACTACACTTCCTCACCCGTTACAGTAGTAGTGGGCCATACATGATATTTTTTTAAAAAATATCATATATGGCCCACTGCTACTGTAGCGGGTGAGGGAGTATAATTGAGAGTGTGGTTAGGAGTGTGCCCCTAGTGTCTCTCAAACTTTAAATATCAAAAAGTTATAAGAGTTATTTTAATATTACTTGTTTTAAATATCAATCTGATAATTTAGTCTATTGAATTTAATTCAGGAAGTAAAGACGTACAGATCTAATAATTCAGAAGACAAACAGAAAACAGTTCTTATTTAGGGAGAAAACAAAGAACAAATTCGAAAGTTCGTGAAACCACGAAAATACTTAAAAATAGTTCATAGAGCAAAAAGTGGGAAATGCGGTGGGAATTTGGGATAAATCGGGACCGGGGCCTTATACTAATTTAAGTCGGAAACTCTAGTGCTCCTAATAAAGCCGAAAGGCAAACACGTAGCAGTTCGACCACGTTGGTGGGGCCCAGGCAAGGCCTGGTCACCGACCAAGGGACCGAACCGTCGCGCTCTCCGCCGCGAAATGCGTGACTGTCGTGTTGCCCGAGCTTAAAAAAGGATTCCGAAATCAGACAGCCAATGATGACGACGGCAACGAGCATGGGGAACGTCACGGTCCCAAGCATGAGATTTAAGCCCAAACCCGTTACGTGCAAATATTAATTTGCTTGGTCCGTATAGCACTGTTATCATTTTGAGACCACCAACGATGTTATTATAATGCTAGAGAGAGGAATATACGGACTTCCTATGTGTGTAGTCGGCTTTGGTTGATGGTTGACGTAATGCATTATTGGCAAAGGGCGCGTTTGGTTCACCCACTTATTTTAAAAGAAGAGCTTTGTTAAATACACCTAAAATATAGGACCAATAAAAAAGACAAGTAAGGTGTCCCTCTCCTATTACATAATAAGCTGGTCATCATCAACTCGATCATTATGTAATAGGAGGGGGACACCTCATTTGTCACCCCATGTTGGTCTCATATTTTGGGTCCCTGTAGTAAAACTCAAGAAAAGGAAGCCTCTTCACCGGTAGTCTTTTACAAATAAAAATTTTAAACTGCAAAGGATCCACCGGTGTTTTGCAGAGAAGTATTTCTGTAAAATAAGAAAAATGGGCGCATTTTAATAGTAACCTGATCTCTCTTATTTTGGGCGAAAATAAGATAGAAAACTGATACCCTGTACTTTGTCCCGTTAAAAAAAATCATAACACGCAACTTGAGAAAACGTTGCACAAAATTTTATGATTATACATATTAACCTTTACTATGTGTTCTCGATTTAGTTTTTTTTAGATTCCCATATTTTTAAAAAAAACAATTCAAGAGTTATTTCACTTGCATATAACCTTTAATACGTATTTTCTTCCAACTGCATTATTTTCTTTTAGTTTACGAGAATGAGCGGTGATCACACACTATATCGTCCATATCAGAGAACAAATTTAAAGCTATTGACTGTCAGTCACAAATCTTAACGGAAAAAAAAAGTATTATTCGACCAGGCTAATGACGCTAGCACAAAGGAGTGAGAGGAGAAGACTTCCATTATTCTGTCGGTGAACGGTAATTAATTTATATTTCTAGTTCATCTATTCATGCCTAGATCATCAAATTATCCAACAGTGGTATCAGAGCCTGTTTGTGCATGAATTTTTTGATCTAGAATTAAAGTTTTTGGTCTCTGTTCTCCGTCGCCATCAAAGGAATTGCGGATAGATTAAAAAAAAAATCATGCATCTGGGAGAAGTTCTCCGGCCATGGCTAATATAATAATTTTTTAAAGATTTCATGTTGGCCACTAGCCCCTTTTGTTTTTTCTTGGCCATGTCTGGAGTTGTCTTCATGCGGTTCTGGATTAATTAAAAAAAATAAAGGGAAAAGTTTTTTTTTTTTTTTTTGTTGTTCTGTCATGGCCGCATCTCCTTCACAGATGCAGTTCGAAGCATTTGAAATCCTCGCGGAAGAATGGCGCCGGTGTCAGTTGCGGCCGGCGTTGGGTGCCGGCGGCGGTGTGGCTGCTTGGGTCGGGTGGGATTAGGGTTAGGGTTTGGGTTAAGTTTTTTTTTAATTAGGGTTATAATTAGATTAATTAGTATAATTAAATACCATTTATTATTTGAGTTATATAACCCTATAACCCATTAAGCCAGACCTGATCCAGTATATAATGGACCCGACCCGCTACAGTAATGGATTGGATCCATTAAAATTCTGACCCACCCATTATGTAATGGACCAGACCCATTAATTTTCAGACCCGACCCATCACAGTTTTGACCAATCATTTTGTTTTGGTCGCTACAGATCCGTTTTAAGTCCGATTTGAGCCCATAAATAGTCGTTGGAAAGATCATTTTGTGTTCTTTTCAACTATATAGTTTTTATTTTAATTTTATAAAGTTTTAATACAGAAATTTGGACAATTCATAAAGATTTTTGTATGCATATAAAGATAATTGATTTACTCTGATTATATCATTAATTCAGGTGGGGTAAATATTTGGGTTCATGATAAAACGGAATACAGTATTAGATCAACCTATGGGGTTAAGGAAGATCAGTAAAACAGTCACTTAGAAATTATGGTAGAGTAGGTTAGTGTCTTGCCCAAAGGTGACCAACCTATAATATCCTAATTTTCTAAGGTTGAGTTTAGTCTCATTTGGACTGGAAGGTTGCACTTATCTGTGGGTGGACTACTAGTCTTGCCCAAAGGTGTCTAGGAAATCCCCTACAGGATAAGTAGTGCAGGATAGTTGAAACATGTCAGTGAGAGGAGAATAACCCTATTGCCCAAAGGTTAGGAAGTGTTCAAATCAAACTGACACTGTGTAGGCTAGTTCTGTAGGTGATTATATATCACATTTGGGGGGCGAATAGCATGTCAAATCACTTGCCCAAAGGTGTGATGAGATGATGCACCCGCCTGTCCCGTAGAGTGGAAGGTTGCATACGTAAAACACTCTGACCCATCCATTCTAACCCTAAATTGGATGTGGAAATATTAAAGTTAATAAAATTAAAGGTCTCATTTGGTTTATACGTCCATGGTGTAATGCAGATGGACGGACAGTTTATCCAGAAGCATCTGACTGGGATTGAGCCCCTAACCGGTTCCAACTATAGCAACTGGAAGATGCAAGTTGAAATAGTACTTGGGTGTCTTGACTACGACTATGTTCTCACTGAAGATAAGCCAGAAGAGCTCGATGAGTCATCAAGTCAATCTGAAAAGAAATCTCATGCTAAGTGGGTCAAAGCCAACAAGCTTGCAATGCTAATTATTAGAGCATCGGTGGACCAGACTATTCGTGGAGGGATTCCGGCTTGCGAAACTGCTAAGGAGTTGCTTGAGACCATCAAGAAGCAGTTTGAGGGATCCGTTAGAGCGAGACAATACAATTATCTGGTCAAACTCATTAATTTGAAATATGATGGAAGTGGTGATGTTCGTCAGCACATCTTGAAGGTCTCTCAGTTGATCATTCGTCTCAGGGAGTTAGGACTTCAGTTAGAGGATGATCTGATGGTTCATTTTGTAGTCGCTTCTCTACCAAGTAATTTCGACACTTTTAAGGTGAACTACAGTTCTCAAGATAGGAAATGGGACTTGAATGAGCTTATTGTTGTATGTGTTGCTGAGGAAGAGCGGCTAAAAACAGGAAAAGCTGAGATGGCAAATCTGGCACATGACAAGCTTGGACCAAATAAGACAGGAAAGAAATCATTCAAGAATCAAGGGCACTATAAGGGGAAGAAGTCTTTCGGTAATTTTTCAGCTATTTCTAGCACTTCTTCAGCAAGTGAGAGGGTTGAATGTTTCTTTTGCAAGAAACCTGGTCATATGAAGAGAGACCGTCTGAAGTATAAGCAGTGGCTGAAGAAGAAAGGAGGGAATAATTCACAGTCGGAAGGCAAGGACAAATGAGCAATTGCTTTTGGGAAACTCACAGCCTTTGAAGATGGAGCTCGTTGGGATTTTCAGTATGCGCTTAGATTCTGGAGTTTCTTTAGTTTTAGTAGACGCTTTCTATGTACCTCCTATGAGAAGGAATTTTATTTTAGTTTATAGACTTTTGGATCTGGTTATAGTTTTGTTTTCGAGAATAGTTTTGTTTCTATCAGAAATGGTTTGGATGTTATCATACATGGTTTCTTAATTGACGGTCTTTATAGATTAAATTTAGATGCATCTTTTCCTTTCCCTCTTTGTATGTCTGTGTATTCATCTTCTTCTAGTACAAATCGTCCTAGGCTTTATAGTAATTCTTCCATTCTTTAGCATCGGAGATTGAGACATGCTTCAAGAAAGATTAAATCTGTGCGTTCTGATCGAGGTGGGGAATTCTATGGTAAAAGCGATCAGGACGGCACAAATAATGGATCATTCATTGAGTACTTGAGGTCACAAGGCATTTTTCCTCAGTGCACTCTCACAGGTTCTCCGCAACAAAATGGAGTAGCTGAAAGAAAAATCGTACTTATCCAGATATTGTTCGCAGCATGATGAGTTATATGGCTTCCGAGAAAATCCTGTCGATAGCTGCATATACCTTAAAATCAGTGGGAGTAGATTCCTCATTCTAGTATTATATGTAGATGATATATTGCTTGCCAGCAGCGATATTCATCTCCTACATGAGACTAAAGATTTTCTTTCGAGACATTTTGATATGAAAGACCTCGGAGATGCTCATTATGTTTTGGGCATCAAGATCCATAGAAATCGAACTAAAGGCTTGTTGGGCTTATCTCAAAGGGCTTATATTGAGAAAGTCCTTCAACGATATGGCATGAAGTTTTGTGCAACAGGTGAAGCCCCAGTTGTCAAAGGAGATATGTTCAACAAATCTCAATGCCCACGAAATAAAGTTGAGCGTAGGCTCGTGAACTCTGAGGAGTATGTCTCTGCAGTTGGCAGTCTAATGTATACGGTGTCACGCATCAGGCCAGAGATCAGTTACATCGTGGGAATATTAGGCAGGTTTTAGCAAAATCCTGGTGTAGCTCATTGGAAAGCTGTAAAGAAGGTTTTGTGGTATTTGTAGAGGACCAAGGATTTCATATTGGTCTACAGAAGGTCTGAAAATCTAGAAGTCGTCGGTTATTCAGATTCAGATTTCGCAGGATGTGCGGATAGTAGGAAATCAACATTAGGTTATATATTTCTGCTCGCTGGAGGAGCAGTTTTCTGGAAAAGTGCCAAGCAGTCTTTAGTGACGACATCCACCATGGAGGCAGAGTATGTTGTTGTTTTGAAGCAACATTGCATGCCTCTTGGCTCAAGAATTTCATCAGTGAACTAACTAAAGGTGATGGATTCCATTCAGAGACCAGTAAAGTTATATTGTGACAATCAGGTAGTCGTACAGTTTGTAAAGAATAAGAATTTTTCTAGCAGGAATAAGCACATCGGTGTGAAATACTTGTTAGTCCTTGATAAGGTCGAACAAGGATTGATTGAGGTTCCTCATCTGCCGACTCAGTTGATGATTGCTGATCTTTAGTCCAAGGGAATTTCTCCAGGGCTCTTCAAGGAACATGTATCCAGTATGGATGTTTTAGAGTCTTTAGATTCTATATGATCAGTGAGATTTAGTTGTAGTAGTAGTTTTGTTTTATTTTCAAGTACTATATTCTGGATTACTTTGAGCTCATAAAGAAACTATTGTGCTAATTTTTATATATATTAGCAGTTTGATATTTTCAAGCATTGTGTTATTGATCATTGTTGCTTGATATATATTTTAAAGTAAAGAAAACTAAAGTTTAAAGTAAAGAGTTTCAAGTTAATCGTAAAGAAACTCGAATTAAAGACAGTGGTCCATAGAGTCATAAAGGTTAAAGTAAAGAGACTCTTAAATTTGTGCAGAAGCTGAATGTGATTGGGCATCATATTTGAGGCTTTCGTTCTGGACTAAATGTGATGGTTTTCACATGGCGGATGCCGGTAAAAGTTTCAGAACGGCATACATGTTTGTGTATGTTGCAGAGGACGCTTAAGGGCGTACATCGGATTTGACCATAAGGGATGTACGGCTCTATTACACTCCACTAAAACCACCATAAGGAAAATGTCTTTAGAACATTAGTGGTACTAGCGGTTGGACCGTGGAGTGACCTTGTGCCATATTAGAGCATATAGTGTTTTCACGATCAACCATTAGTGGTACTTTTGTTTTAAGGAAAAGGTTTCGGAAACTATCCTAATTAGAATCATTGCAACAAGTTGTTTTTTCTAAAATAAATGGGTGCGCACCCGACTTTTGAAAGTTTTTGAAAATTTAAATATTTTTGAAAATTAAAATGAGGTATGTTGTGCCAAGTGAGAGATTGTTGGGTTCGATTAATCCAACGAACCCAAGTGGCACAACCTACTCGATTTTGGATTTGATTTAAAGTTGCCATCGATTCGAGTTAGGATCAGGATGCTAACCACATGGTCTGGTTAGACAGTTTCAAGTTTATCAAGTTGGGTGGTTATCTTGAATATCTAAAGGATAGGATCAACCGGAGTGTAATCCCACGGTTGTGATTAAACCATGATGGGTAGGGTTAATCACAAATATCTATTTAAAGGGTGGGAGTCCCTCCTCTCAACCGTATGCAGAAAAGAGACCTAATTCCCATCATTGGCTACGGGAGGAGAGAGGAGAAGACTTCCATTATTCTGTCGGTGAACGGTAATTAATTTATATTTCTAGTTCATCTATTCATGCCTAGATCATCAAATTATCCAACAGTGACTTCTAAAGAGAAGATACTAATAATTTTTATTCACGTAAACCGAATGAAGGAAGACTCCAAGCGAATCCTAAAATTTGTTCGCTACAGACAAATTTACTTAACCAAACAAAGTACGGAACAGGTTGGCTCTTAGGGGCTGTTCGTTTGGCAAAAAAAACTGAGAAATCAAAAAATAGGAAACTTATTTCCTATTATAATTATTTTGAAGTTGTTTGGTTAGCTTAAAAAAGAAGGAAATTATAGAATAGGAGATGAGATGAGATGAGTTGTCACCTTATTATTGGATGATGTGAGTGATTTTTAAAAAAATTATTTTGAGGTTGTTTGGTTGGTTAAAAAAATAAGGAAATGAATTGGAGGTATATTATTGGATGATGTTTTGAGGTTGTTTGTGTTTGGTTCGTTTTTAAAAATAAGAAAATAGATGAGATGAGATGAGTTGGAGGTATATTATTGGATGATGTGACAGGTACTTAAGGAAATTGATTTCTTGTTTTTTTTTTAGGAAGGGCCCGTTTGTTTGGCGTTGGGAGATTTCCTAAAAACCAAGAAAAGGAAATCCATGTACTTTTTTTATTAAAATATTATTTTTATCCATTTCTCTCCATAAAACTCAACCCAAGAAAAAGAAATCTATACACTTTTATCAATAAAATATTATTTTTATCCACCAACTCATCACATCTTATTTCCTTTCTTACTTTTAAAAATATACCAAACACAAGAAACGGGTCACATCATCCAACTCATCTCATCTCATATTTAAAAATCACTCACATCATCCAATAATATGGTGACAACTCATCTCATCTCATTAACATTTCATTTCCACCTATTTCCTCAAAAAAAGAAAGAAATTGATTTCCTTAAGTGTGGGTCACATCATCCAATAATATACAAACAACTCATCTCATCTCATCTATTTTCTTATTTTTAAGAATGAACCAAACACAAGAAAAAATTTATTATAGGAAATAGGTTTCTAATAATACATTTTCTTATTTTTTTTAACCAACCAAACAACATCAAAACAAGTTTTCTTAAAAAATCACTCACATCATCCAATAATATGATGACAACTCATCTCATCTCATCTCCTATTCTTTGATTTCCTTCTTTTTTTAACCAACCAAACAACTATAATTCAAGAAATCCTATTCTTTAATTTCCCAAAAATTTTTGCGAAACGAACAGCCCCGAAATGGATGGAAAGGAATGTTTAATGAGATGAGATGAGTTGTCACAATATTATTGGATGATGTGTGTGATTTTTAAAAATGAGATAAAATGAGATGTGATGAGTTGGATGATATGACACGTTTCTTGTGTTTGGTTTATTTTTAAAGGTAAGAAAGGAGATGAAATGAGATGAGTTGGAGGATAAAAATAATATTTTATTGGATGTTATGAGTGAGTTTTAGGGATGGAAATGGATAAAAATATTATTTTATTGATTTCCTTGTACCGATTTTCTTTTCTTGGTTTTTAGGAAACCAGCCAAACAGCCCCTTAGCTGGGCTGCAGTATGATCCGTAGTGGCGTGTGCCTGTTTGGAACAGGGAAACTCAACAAAAATTCACAGCGAGTAAAGTGTTCTCGTTCGAATTACAACGCTAAACACGTCCAAAAACGCAGGGCGCTGTTCATCGGGCGAGCCAATCAAACCAAACTCAAACACGCCACGAACACCGACCCGTTTCATGCAACCAAAGACCCAAAGTCAGCAGCACAGTTGTGTTATGCACACATCCTTGATGACAGTGACGAGCAGCACAAATTTACTCATTGCTTACTTTTTTGTGGGCTGACAACACATCACAGTAGGCATCCTTCTACGTCCGTTCTGTCAATATCAAAACAGCACGAGCGACAATCCAACTCAAAATTGTTAAAAGTTTTTCATTGCCAACATAAGATACCGTAAAATTGTTACTTGTGGTGTTTGAGTATGACCATTCATAGGAGATGAAGTGTTTTCACATAAAGTGAAACTCGACTAGCTCCAGTTTTTTTATTATGTACATATACAATTTTTATTATGTACCATCCATTTTTGATTTCCACAGATAGTATGCGTGCAATGCCATGAATGTACTTACTTTCCTATCTTCAAAGGCTGTCATTATCATGCATTTAGGCAAGATTATAGTTGATAAAAAAAAATTTAGAGAAAGAAAAGTACATCACAGATCAACTTATGGTTGAGTTGCTAAGGCATTTATGTATTTAGGCAACGTATAATTTATTTGTCTCTTTAGAAAGGAAATATATACCTTTTATTGGTGATTTGCTATTGTAGGGCGTAAAATTTGGTTTTCAATGGAGATTTGTATTGATAAGAATTGCTTATTACAAATCAAGAATCAAAACTACAACAAAAGCGACGAGAATGCTCTTCTTATTTAATGTGGGTTCTTTGGTAGCGATAGGGCGTCTCCCTCGAATGCTTGCGTCGAGTTTGCTACCCTTGGACAATCCGACCGAAATTACGGTTGAGCTTCAGCGCGTGGTAGAAGCTCGTGTGACTGAGTTTGAATACTCGAGCTTGATGAGTATCAAGGTCGAATGCATAAAGAAGGCTAAAAATGTAAGAGTTTGCAAAGAGCCAAGAGTTAGAGCTAAGAAAATCTCCTGGTTCTAAAAATATCCCGCCCCCTTCTCATGTAGCCAAAGGTGGCTATTTATAGAAAGAGGGGAGTCATGGTCAATCCCTTGAATTAAGGGATGTGACTATGCCTCATGATTATGGTTGAGGGGGACCATAACCCCTAGGGGTGGCAATTTATGACCCGACCCATCAACCCGATCCGACCCGACCCGTTTATATTGGGTACGGGTCGAGTTATATGGGTCGGGTCATAAACGGGTCAACCCGAACTGACCCATTTATTAGATGGGTAAATTAGGTTGACCCGCCTGACCCATTTAACAACCTGTATAACATCGACCCAATAACCACGCTTCGTCTCTCATAAACGAAGAAGCCCTTGGTCCTTTCGTCTCCGGAAAAAATCTCATCTCCTCCGATCTCTGCCCTCGAGCTCGTCTCCGAGCTCTACCCTCGAGCTCATCTCCGATCTCGAGCTCATCTCCGATCTCTCTCCTCAAGCTCGAGCCCCACCTTTGATCTCCTCTCGCCTGAAGCTCGAGCTTCATCTTGGATCTCCTCTCTCCTCTGGGCCTGTGATCTCCTCTCCCCTCGAGCACAAGCGTTACCTTCGACTTTCTCTCAAGTGCTCAAGGATCAGATCAGAAACCCTAGATTGGTAATTTTCAGTCCCGATTTCTAAATTCTAGGTTAAAATTAGGAGACTAAGATCTTAGCTTGATTTGGTGGTTGCAATTTTGTTGATTATTTGAGTAATTTAGTGCCGGTTAACACATTAATCAATTTGTAACCAGATCATCTCTTTGTAAAATGAGGCAGACATCTTTTGAGCATTTTTATGGCTAAAAATTATACCAAGCAAGAAGAAAAACACTCTTAAGAACCTCCTTTGACTGAAAATCACTCTGTATCACTTTATTTGCTTAATCATCATGGAGTCCCTGAATGCATTTTGAGATAAAGAGGGCGACTAACGAAGGAGCAGCTACATGTTACACTACCTTGTGTAATGCATTACAGAAGAGGGAGGTTGCTAATGTATTCATGAAGCAAAATGAGGGCCTTTTGATGAAGGCGTGTCAATGAACAGTAATGTATTGATAGTTCAAATTTGAGTTGAAAGTGCCATAATTTTTTGCCTAGTGGGTTAAATTTTGAGTTAGCAGTAGCTGTTTCCATATAGCTAAGTGCAGTCTGGAAAGTTACTTGTAACTGATATGTACAGAATATTTGGATTGGATTTTGACCAATCCAATTGAAAACTAACCTCCCTGTTAATTTCAAATTGATCGATTTTGATCAGAGATTCATCTACAGAGACGTCACATGATAAGAAAGAGGGAATGAAATAGAGGACGTACTGGCGAAATCACAATTATCATCCGGAAGTGATCATGCTTTACTTGTCCTTGCGACCTTTAATCTCTCGAATACTTCCTTGTACACCAGTTAAGGGCTGGTGGGATGAATGAGATTGATGGCTATGAATATAATTGACTTTTTCTAGTTAAAAGTTGAATGTTAACAGGTCCATGATAGAAATGGATTTTAGTTAGCCATCAGGTTTACGGTAATAGTTTAGTAGTTATACCAAAAAGGGGAAGTATGTTTGAGATAGTAAAAGTAGTTGGTATCCAAACCTAGACTTGGTTTGAGTTTTATAACAGTTCCCTGCAACTTGTAACTTAGTTGTAGGCTATGTTACCCGGGTACTTCATTATTGAAGCCGTACCCGTACCGGACACGTACCCGACACTTTCCCGTACCCAAACTTCATGGACACTTCTTGAACATATGCATGCATTTATTACAACATGTATTCAATTATACGATATATGTGTTAATTTAAAACACTTGTCAAAGACTTCCTGGACGTAGAGCTTACACTTCACATCCGTCTTTTGAAACTAATGGGATACGGGTCGGGTTCGTTTCAGTCCATACCCAAGTTCAAAACTATATAGTTAATGGGTTGTTTAGATGTCTAGTAAAAAATGAGTAGTTTATAATTCACGATAATCAATATGATAAAATAAACTCAAAAAGATGTGATCAAAATTTTAATTCTAATGACACATGAAGCAGAAAAAAATTATCTCATGTACATTATTAATTCAATATATATATGTAGTTTGAACCCGTACCCAACATTTTACAGTTTTGTCATGTCCCCTACCCGTACGGTGGTACCCGCACCCGTACCAGTTTCCATGCAACTTAGATTTAGGTAATAATATTAGTTCTAAATTTTTAATTAAAGTAAAAAGAACTTTCTATTCTATTTCCTATGCAAGGAATTTAGTTTTAACTTTTGGAATATTGATCTAAAGTGAATTATTTTATATATATATAGCCGTGTCCCCGTACCCTACTTTTTACACATTTGCCGTGTCCCATACCCGTACCCGTACCCGCACCCGCACCCGTACCAGTACCTAGGCAACATAGGTTGTAGGTTGAAGCTTGACATTTGACTTATATACTTTCCTATTGCCTCCATGCCTTCAAATTTACTCTTTGATTATGAGATTAACACAAAAGAACTTTGCAAAAAATAATACAATTTTATTGTTTTCTAAAAGCTATCGCAAAATTATAAAGTTTTTAAAGACTAACCCCCACCCCCAAACCAAAAAAAAACGCAGTTGTGGAAGTGTTAGCATGGCATTTTTCCCAATCTTGAATTCTGAGTGTGGAATGTTGTAATGTTCAGTTATATATGTGGCTTTGCGAAGTTTGTTTTTTTAACATGTGTATCGACTTCTCTACTTATTCATGCAAGTAATTGATTCAAGAATCATATCCATTTGATTATTAGTGTTGCATCAACTGTTATATTACTATAAGATTTCAAGAATCATATCGATTTGATTATTAGTGTTGCATCAACTGTTGTATTACTATAAGGTTTCATCAGCTTTTGATGTAAGCTTCATCAAATTTTTATTACTAGTATTGCACCAAGTTACTTATATTTCTATGTAAAATCTGGATTTCTTTTGCTTATGTGTCACTTAACACATTTATTTGGCGGTAGACATAGCAAAGAAATAACCACATTTCTCTTGTTTATTGACTTCTGTAGGCTCCTGTCATCGTCTTCTCTTCTGCATGTGCTGGATTAGCAGGTAACATATATTTTTTTCTTTTTTCCTTCATAGATTTTACACCTTGTGCTTCTAGCAAATAAAATATATCCACATCTTTATACTATATATATTACATTGACATCCACATATACATATTATATGCATTAGATTTCCATTATTATAAAAGAATGATCTTTTCATCAATGTACTTATCCAACATCAATGTTATCAATACTAAGATAAGGTGAAATATATCCGGTGTCTTTTCTTGACATGGGTCGCTCTTGATTTTCAGTTCTGTTGGTTTATCTGGGCTTTTTGTTTGGTCGCTTAATTAGGTATTTTTTGGTTTTGTTGGAAGAAGAAATTGAACTGGATCAGGAATGATTTATGCAAAATTTTGTACATTTGAAAATTTATGGGTATATAGTGGCTAATATCTTGTTTGATATCAGTATTAAGGAAATATCTGATTAGGTTTAATTGCAGGTGTATCTTTGGTATCCACTGAGTCTGATAACTGGCGGCACAACTGCGAAGATCATGGTTGCCGCAAAAGACAATTTTCTTGGAAAATATATATACAAAGATACAATTGCCAGGAACCTTGCAGCTGTTATCTACCATAACATATCAAGCAAGAGTTTATGAAGCATTTCTGCAACGTTTGCACTTTCCCTTCTTCAAAATTCTCTTCTCAATCTTTGCAGGCAACAGAGGATCCGACCGCACTCCACTAAACTGGGAATCACGCTCCGCCATTGCCCTCGATGTTACTAAGGGTATCGCCTTCACTTTGAGAATGAAATTTTTTACTCAAATTTGGAGATTTGGAGATGGGTCAGTTAATTTTTTTGTAAACTGTAATTACATTTTTTGTAAATTTGGAAATGGGACAGTTAAATTTTTTGTAAACTGTAATTGCATTTTCTGTAAATTTGGAGATGGACTATGATAATGGCAATAAAGTTCCTAACTATTTTGTTGTAAACTTGTGTATATTCTCTTTATTTACTTGTGTTAAATTCTTTGTTGCTAGTTCTTAATTTAGATTATTCTGTGTCTAAAGAGCTGCATCGATGTATTTTTGTTTGTCGATATTTACAATTCGTTGAAGTACATTTAAATATTGAATATGTCTTTGAAATAACTCCATGTTGTAAGTAGTGATAGTTTTTGTCTAAAGAGCTTGCAAAAAGTGTTCTTTTGTGTATGTATAAATTTTTTTGCTAGTTATGTGTGTTAGGATATGTCTTGTATTTGATAAACGGGTCATTCGGGTTATATGGGTCGGGTTGGGTAACCCGTTTAATAATCGGGTTGGGTCACATTGACCCATTTATTAAACGGGTCGGGTCGGGTCACACTTATACGGGTCGGGTCAAATTTTATATGGGTCGGGTTGGGTCGGGTCGACCCGTTTGCCACCCCTAATAACCCCCCCCCCTTATAGTTGTGGGATGTGACCACTTATAGGTGATGAGAGTCATGCTCCATCCCTTAAAACGTGGGAAATGGGAATGCCCACTCTCACAAGCAAGCTGCTGTTTGCACCGCTCAGATGAGCGTGGAGGGCTTGCAGGCAAGCTTGTGTGCTGTCTGAATGCTCAGGTGAGCTTGGCGACAGGCGAGGTCGGCTGGCGGACCCCTTATACGTTTATGCGAGCTTAATCCTATTGGCGAGCTCAGTTCGTGCGGCCGAACCTCCTACATGTGAGCTTGACTCATGCGAGCGAGCGAAGCATTTAGGCGAGCTCGACTCGTGCGGGCGAGTCGAACGTTCAGGCGAGCTTGACTCGTGCAGGCGAGTCAAGCCATCAGGCGGGCTTGACTTGTGTTGGCTAGTCGGGCGAGTTGGCCAACTTGGTCCGTGCAGGCGAGACAAGTGTCTAGCCGAGCTCGACTAGTGCGAGCGAGTCGAGCATGCAGGTGAGCTTAACTCATGTGAGAGTGAAGCTTTCAGGCGAGCTAGACTCATGTGAGAGTCAAGCTTTTGTTGGCCTTCTTGTTTTGATGATGTTCAACAAATAATTTACTTCTAATGTTGGTTGTCTAGTGTTTGTGTTTTCTTATTTATTCTAGGCAAACAACGAGTTGGAGGTTGGATGGAATTGGGCTTCAACGATCATATCCAATGGAGGTTGGCAGAATTGTGGAGTGAAGCTATGCAAATTCAAGTTGAAGATCCAAGTCAAGCTTCTTTCGCAAGTGTACCAAGTCAAGCTTAT
The DNA here is from genome assembly GCA_022839385.1 of Asparagus kiusianus. Taxonomy (NCBI): domain Eukaryota; kingdom Viridiplantae; phylum Streptophyta; class Magnoliopsida; order Asparagales; family Asparagaceae; genus Asparagus; species Asparagus kiusianus. Next base: position 234,474 of record BQKN01000968.1, read on the forward strand.
TGAAGACCTTCATCAAGCTTGGGTAATTTAGTTTAGGTTTTATATTATGTGTGTTAGTACTTTAAGCTCAATCATATACAAACATACATATTTTTAGTTTATATATATAGTTATATATATACACAAGGTTTGGTTTTTGGTTTTCATGTTTACATAGAATATGCAATTTTGTGAAAATATTATTTTCTTAGTTTATGGACTTAACAATAATGATATACATCTTTTATTAAGTCTATAAGAACGTTTGAAAATGTTTTAAAGTTTTGTTTATGTCAAAACATCAAATTTCATGTATATCAACTTTTCATATTTTGGACATACTTGCAAAATACATGATTTTTCACAATTGGAAAATGCAATTTGAAAAATTTCTTCGTTTACATGTTTACATTCATATATATAAATATTTCCCAAGTTTTACTAATTTTGGAGTTGTTTTGTTATTTTCAATTGAATTTACAAAACCGAGTTTTTAGCAGTTTTTTAGAAACTATTTATCTGTGTTCAAACATTTATTTATCTCAACTGGGAAGTGATATTTCAGAAATTCTTTCTCTAACATGTTCATCTACATGTCTAAAACCTTCTCTCAAAATTTTATGATTTTTGGAGTTAATTTACTATTTTTAATTGATTTTACAAAGTTAGATACGCAAATTTCCAGAATCTGTCAAAAACAAAAACTGCCCGTGAACAGTGCGGTCGACCGCGCTACAGTATGGTCGACCGCCATTACTGTAGCAGCCGACCGTTGTGCAGTAACAGTTATATTCTGTTTTTGTTTTTTAATGGTTTTTTTGGGTTTTTTAAGTTGTTTTCTTCAAGCCTATATATACCCCTTTGTCATAACTATTTTCAACAACCAAGAGATGTTTTAAACAAGTTTTTATAAGGGTTTAAGGTTGTTTAAGTATTTGTTTATAAAATTGGGTTTGTTAAGATTGTTTCACAAGAAGAGGAGATCAACTTGGGTTTGAGCTTTCAATTTCACATCTCCATCTCTCTTGTTCTAGAGAAGTTTTTTCTAAACTCAATTCTAGCTTTGCATTTATATTTGTCATTGATTATTATCTTCATTAAGCTAGATTTATATTGAGTTTACATTTGATTTTGTTATTCCTCATTGTTACACACACCCACATTGAGCTTTTAGTATTTACATACATAGTATATTAGGGTTGTGAGAGATTGTAACATTGAGTTGTGCTTAATTGAGTTCTCGCCTTGTATTAGAGAACAAATCATTTGTTGTTATTTGAGAGTGGTGTAGAGTTTTCGGTTAGCTAGAAAACCGAGTGTGATGAGTGAACGTTGATCGGTGAGCATTGAAAACCGACACTGTGAGTGATTGTGAACGTTGATCGGTGAGCGTTGAAAACCGACATTATGAGGTGTAAACGTTATTCGGGTGAGCATAGAAAACCCAGTTGTGATAGTGGATTTCTCCCCGGGAGTGGGGAGCGGAGACGTAGGACAGAAGGTCCGAACTCCGTGTCATATTGTGTGTTTGTATTGTTTATTTATACTATCACTCTTATCTTGTTTATGTTTATTTCACCCTTGCATTTGTTTATATATCATTGCATATATTTCATCATATACCTCTTTGCTAGGATATATCTCTTTGATCATATTGCATATTCTTGCTCATATCATATTGTATATCTATCTTGCAAGAATAATATTTGAATTAGTTTTAATTGGCATAAAATCGAATTAGATTAGCATAAGACCCTAATCACCCCCCTCTAGGGTCTAACAGCTTTCAGGCGAGCTCTACTTGGCCTTTTTTGTGCAGGAGAGCAAGCAAAACACGCTTGTTTTTACAATTTTGAGCACGCAGGCGAGCTCAAAACACTGGCAGGCGGGATCAATCAGGCGATATTTGACCTTCTTGATCATAAGCAATTTTTATTGCTTACAAAACCCCCTTTAAATTTTTCAGACCTAAGTCAGGTTACATGTGGTCTGGAATACTTTGAATGAAAAAGGATTACTGTTTATTGGTTCATGCGAACTTTGTTAGATCCTAGAGGAGGGTGGGGGTGAATAGGGTTTATGCTAATCTAATTCGATTTTATGCCAATTAAAACTAATTCAAATATTATTCTTGCAAGATAGATATTCAATATGTTATGAGCAAGAATATGCAATATGAGCAAATAACAATATCCTAACAATGATATATATTATGAGATATATGTGCGAGGATATGAAACTAAGGGTAATATAAACACAAACAAGATAGTGGTCACTATGAGCAATAGATAATAGTGATAAGAATGAAATGAACAATAAGCACAAGTAAGACGCCAAGGCAATCACAAGCACAAAAGATAATCACTGAGTTCGGACCTTCCGTCCTACGTCTCCGCTTCCCACTCCCGGGAAGAAATCCACTATCACACCGGGTTTTCTACGCTTACCCGAAAAACGTTTACACCTCACAATATGGTTTTCTAACCGAAAACTCTACAATCTCACACTCTTGTAATCACACTTTACACTCTCTAAGTGTTGGTCTCTAGCCCGTATCTTCCTCAAGTGTTAGGAATTATAACCTACCTCTAGGTATTACCACCTACCTCACTCCTCTTATGACGACCTCGTCTCTCACCACACACTCCTCTCGGTGTACATGTTTATTACAAAGTGTATCTCACAATGAAGCTCTCAATACAATAAAATTTGTTCTCTACAATAGATGAGAATTCAATATAGACTCACTCTTTAAGTCACACAATCACACAACCTAATTATACAATGTATGAAAATACAATAAGCTCAATGGTTGTGTGTGTAAACAAAGAGAAATAAAATCAAACTCAATTAAAGTCTAGCAAATATAAATATGACAATGTAAATGTAAACAAGCTAGATAATTGAGTTGAGAAAACTTCTCTAGAACAAGAGAGATGGACATGTGAAGTGGAAAGCTCAAAGTAAAGATGATCTCCCCTTCTTGTGAAACAATCTTCACAAACTTGAAACTTTTAACCCACACTTAAACTAAACTTAAACTCTTATAAAAACTTGTTTCAAATATCCCTTAGTAGTAGAAAATAGTTATGAAAAAGGGGTATATATAGGGTAGAAGAAAACAATACAAAAAACCCCAAAAACCCACTAAAAAATAAAAATCAGCAAGTTACCATTACTGTGCAACGGTAACTTCGACGGTCGACCGCGGCTACTATAGCAGTCAATCGTGAGAGCCAGAATGCTCTCCAAATTGTGTCCGGTCGACCATGCGGTCAACCTCACTATAGCACGGTCGACTGTAGCGGTCGACCGCGAAAAACTGACAATTTCAGAAACTAGAAAATTACGTATCTGGATTTGTAAAATCAATTAAAAATAGTAAATTAACTCTAAAAATTATGAAATTTTGAGTAAAGTTTCTAAACATGTATATGAACATGTTAGAGAAATAATTTATTAAATATCACTTCCTATTTGTGAGAAATAATTGTTTGAACACAGATATACAGTTTCTGAAAAACTGCTAAAAACTCATTTTTATAAATTCAATTGAAAATAACAAAACAACTCCAAAATTAGTAAAACTTGGGAAAATATTTGTATATATGATGATAAACATGTAAACAAATAAAATTTTCAAATCACATTTCCTAATTGTGAAAAAAACGCATCTGTTTTGTAAAAACATGCACGAACATATGCACGAACATGAACTTATTTAAAACTTGATTTTGTAAATTCAATTATACATAACAAATTAATTCTAAAATTGATAAAACTTTGGAAAACATTTATAAACATGAAATTAAACATGTTAGAAAAATAATTTCTCAAATTAAATTTCTCATTTGTAAAAACTCATGTATTTTGCAAAACTTGTAAATACATGTGTACATAAACTTCTTGATTTTTGACTATTGAGTTAAATAATGTTTTGAAATCTTATAAAATGATTTTATAGACTTAATAGAATATGTATATAATGGTTGCTAAGTCCAAAAACCAATAACTCAATATTTTATCAAAATTACTCAAAATCAAGAATTGTGTGTATGTGTGATATAGAGCTCAAAGTATTAACACAAGTATAAATCCTAAACTAATTTACTCAAGCTAGATTGATCTTCAATATGCTTGACTTGGTAAACTCGCGGATGAAGTTTGAACTTGTATCTTTAACTTGGATTTGCATAGCTTCACTCCACTATTCCGCCAACCTCCATTGGATATGATCGTGAATGATTAATTCATTCCATCCTCCAACTTATTGTTTGTCTATAATAAATAAAAAAACACAAATACTAGACAAATAATATTAGTGGTAAATTGTTTGTTAAACATCATCAAAACAAAGAGGCCAACAATCTCCCCCTTTTTGATGATGATAAATAATTTATAAAAATAATATATGTATGAAAGGAAATGAATATACAATATTGTAATTATCATCCATATAAACAAAAAGAATATACTCATAATATTTTTTCCCCTTTGACAACATCAAAAAGGGGAAACCAACAAGAATGAAGAGAGCAAAAGCTCCCCCTACCTATAAGCATGGGTGAGTATAACACATAGAAAGATATAGGGATTGCTCCCCTATCAAAATGCCTCATAGGATGCATGAAAGGAATGCTAAGGCAAACATATGAGTTAGCATAGATAACAACATGCTACAAATCACTCATATATATATCAAGATGTGGATGTATCATTGAAATGGTGTGTCTCAAAACATAAATATAAAGATCATGTATAAAAATAGATTTATAAAATTAAAATAACGCTAAACATGAGGATCATGAAAAAAAGTTTTTAAATGAGAACAAATCACACAAATAAAATCATAAATCAAGATTTAAGTTCAAGAACAATATTTGATCAATAAAGAAAATTTTCTTTGTAGAACTTGATCAAACCACATTTAGAATGCATTATAAGGCACACATAGATGATCCATAAGCACAAACACATAAATATCATCATATAAGTAAAATATAACGAATTCAACAACAAATCAAACAAAATTTTTGATAAAATGCAAGAGAGGCAACAATATATCAAGCTCTTAAGCTTGTTCCAACCCATATAAGTATTTTTAGCACCCGATAAACAAGATTTATGAATAAACACCTAATAAATCCGGGGGGGGGGAGGTTATATAAACACAAACATCTCATCAAAAGCGAAACTAATAATCATGAAAACAAAGGAATTGATCAAAGAAAATTGTTTTCATATTAAAAGTTTTCAAAGCACATTTTACAAAACCAATAAAAAGAAAAATAAAAACACTAAAATTATTGGTTTAAAAATCATTTTGGCACTCAAGCATTCTTGGTGCCGGATTGTTTAGGGACATGACCCCTATCAATAAAGCTCAAAGCCCTAGGGTTATGAACCCTCCTGAGCATATGTGGTACACTAACATGGTCAAAGCAATATTCACTTAAATGGCCCTTTCGATTGTAATATGTGCAATGAAAGAGATCCATTTGTTGTTATGGACCATTAGCTCGTGCACGTGAACCATTTGCAAATAAAGATTTTTCTTTTAAATTGTTTTGCAAATGAGAAACTCTCTTCAAATCAAAACAAAATTTGGTCAAATGACCAAAACGACTACAAACATCACATTTAAACTTTTGTGGCTTAATAAAATCATTTGGCAAAGGTGAAGTCTTTTTCAAATCAAAGCAAAATTTTGCCAAATGGCCAAAACGACCACATAGATCATATTTAAACACATTTGCATGCTTATGATAAACTTTATGAGAATGAGCATGTGAATGTGTATGTGTACATGATGATGAAGCTACATGAGATGCACAAGGAGGATTAATATTCTTATGTTTGTGTGCATCATAGCAAAATTTAGATAAATGGCCTTTACGACCACAAATTGAACACTTGTAAACTTTGCTATATATGTGTGCATGGTGTATGGGATGTCTAGATGAAGTAGCATGAGACTTAGCACACATATCCATAAGCTTCTTATGATTATTAATGCATGTTTTCAAAGTTGAATCTAAAGATGAAACACTGTTATGGTAATTTACCATCTACAGATGAAAGTATTGGAAGATTGCCTTCATAGGCCTAACAGAGCCGTGATCCAAACTAACTCAGTGGCCCAAAAGCCTAGCCAAGAGCAAACAGTCTTAGCCGATACGAAACACGGAAGTAGTCGACCCTTCATCTTCAAGACGACTCCTCGGGAATCCACCCGACTCCCAATCGAGGCGACTCTCCTAGCAGTCGGCTCGAACGTCTACCCAGTTGCCTGGCCGAACCAAAAACTCACTTAACTAATCGACGAGTTATGAGAACGACTCACAAACTGACTCATCCTACTGGGGAGGATAAGATCCAACTAAGCTATTTTTGAGATATACATCGAACAACACTATAGTATTGATCGGTCACATCAAAGGTCTCAACTCTGACAAGTCTTAAACGCAAAATAGCTCATTCTGTTCCCAAGTCACTTCTGGGACATAATCGAGACACCCCCTATGCTCAGACGACTTTTCCTCCAGTCGCCAACCACCATCTGTAAAGCAATGAGTGGCTAAACTGGCCAGCCTATCTTCCCCTTGTCCTTATCCGTCAGATCTAGGACATTATCGAGGCACCTCCTGTACTCGAAATGACTTTCCCTCCAGTCGCTTACCGCCATTTGTAAAGCCGATGATGACTTTGCACCTCGGCTTATTCTCTGCCATGCGCCATCTAATCAACTCGGGGGCCTTATCGAGATCATCTCGAATGACACCTCCTCTAATCGCCAGCCGACACGTAAGGGACAACTACTGAATCAGCCTCTAGCTCATCCACCACCTTCGTTTACAGACCCCTCATGAAGCAACTAGTCTATCCTCAACAACCTATAAAGAGGGAGGCAATTGATCATAGGAGGGGCTGGCCTTTTTTGACTCAGGTTCTTTGATCTTGAAAACACCTAGAAGTAATTTTCCCTAAAAAATTACTTCTACATAACTTTAGGAGGAAGATGTTCCCTGCATGGACCTTAATGGCCCAGGTACTCTCCCTAAAAACCTCCCTCAAACTCATCCACTAACTTGACCATCGGAGGTACCACAGGGGAAACACACCTCGTACCCTTGCGTTCCTTGCATGTGTAGGCAATCAGTCCACCCCGAGCGCTCAGAGCTAAGCATGAAGTCGAGGGGGGGGGGGGGGGTCGGCCCCATCATTCTCCATCATCCTCCACCGGCAGACAACCTCCCCTATTGGCTGTGTGATTTCAGACATCAACAGTTTGGCATCCACCGTGAGGCCCACTCTCTTCTTTGAGAAGATATGCCCAATTCTGAGTAGGGGTCTGGTCCTGTTTATTCTTGAAGAAGCCCTACCGGAATCACACCACTCAAGCTAAGCGAAGCCCGAAATCGCATCACTCAAGCTAAGGAGGAGTAGCCTATGGCTATGAGGAGCCAGAATAGGCGAAGTCCTTGTGGGCTCGAACAGCTTTCTGGGGAGTATTTGCTAAGTATAACCCCAAAAGACCTCCTGGAGAAGACACACCACTATGGTGCTTGTGTGGCTTGAATATGAAGCGTAGGCTTCCTGCAGCCACCACAGATAAGAACTCCATCTTCTGGACAGCCAAGAAGCCTGGAGTCGGATCACAAAGAAGAGCCCTTCCTCCACCAAGGGTTATGATCAGATCCATCATTGCACAAGCTCAAACCAACAGCAGCCCATTCGGGCATAGGAGCAATAATCAAATCTGTGGCGAGCTACTCGGACCGTCGCTGCCTTCAAAGGAGAGTCCTTCCTCACCCAGCGTGAGAAAGTGGGAAAAACTCAAGGGCTCACCAGCTGGTCTTCTCAGGAAGATTAACAGCCGTGGCCCCCAACAAACGCTCGGAACCGTCAGAGTCGAAGTAAAAACTAGTGGTCGAAACATGCGACTCGTATTCTCTTTACAAGAAGGCTCCTCTGTTTATAAGATGGTCCAGTCGTCTTTGTCCCTGGAATCCTCAAGAGGAAAAATATAATCCCATCAAATTCCAGGGAACAAAGGTTCGATGACAGGGGTTCTCACAAACAAGGAGCCCCCATCACAAAAGTTGCCTAGGCCTCCTCCTGCTGAGCACTATCCTTCAAAAAGCTCAAACAACGGGATACTGGCTATACAGAGCAACTAACGGTGGAAAAGAAAGATCTGTTGAAAATCCTCATGTCCACCGTCGACCAGCAATGACCTCAGCAAAAACTCAAGATTCAGAAAGGTCCTTGGCTGATGAAATGGCAAATATGTCGGTCGTTCGGCCACGACTAAAGCCAGACACCTCGCCCACGAGAGGAAGAACAACGCCCGATTCAGGGCGTTACTCAGTTTGGCAACAAAGATGGCTAATGAAGCAACAACTCGCTCTCATCAAAATAGGAATGTTCACAGACGAAAAGAAACAATCAAGAAAGCTTCGCCTCGGTGACCTTATCCCTAGCAAAAAGTCGTCTTCAAAAGGCATCTAAGTAAGAAACACGAATTTGGCACCGTCCAAAGTTACAAGTGTGAATCTGTTGTACTCTATTACATATAAATTTTAAACAATCAATGAAAGTTTTCTAAAGAAACGCTTAATACCTAGTCAACTCTTGAGAGTTCTAGGCACAACGACTCCTCAGTCGGTACAAAATCCTTGGCTCTTCTTAAAGGTAAGCCCAAGGCACAATATATGGTTCGATTCCGTCTGCTTTCATTGACCATCATGGTCAAGACCTTGGCTCCTCACCAGGAATAAGCCCAAGGAACAACGACTCCTTAGTCGGCACCAAGACCTTGCTTCCTCATTAGGAATAAGCCTAAGGCACAACGACTCCTTAGTCAGCACCAAGACATTGGTTCCTCATCAGGAATAAGCCTAAGGCATAACGACTCCTCAGTCATTACTAAGACCTTGGTTCCTTATACGGGAAAGTCCAAGGTACAACGACTCCTCAGTCGGTACAAAGCCCTTGGCTCTTCCTAAAGGTAAGCCCAAGACACAACATATGGTTCGATTCCGTCTGCTCTCATCAACCATCATGGTCAAGACCTTGGTTCCTCATACGGGTAAGCCCAAGGCATAACGACTCCTCAGTCAGTACAAAGCCATTGACTCTTCTTAAAGGTAAGCCTAAGGTACAACATATAGTTCGATTCCGTCTGCTCTCATCGACCATCATGGTCAAGACCTTGGTTCCTCATACGGGTAAGCCCAAGGCACAATGACTTCTCAGTCGGCACCAAGCCCTTGGTTCTTAAAGATAAGACCAAGGCACAATGACTTCTCGGTCTGTATAAAGACCTTAGCGCCGCCTCGGGATAGGCCCAAGGCACAACGACTTCTCAGTCGGTATAAAGACCTTAGCGCCGCCTCGGGATAGGCCTAAGGCACAACGACTTCTCAGTCGGTATAAAGACCTTGGCATTGCCTCAGGATAGGCCCAAGGTATAACGACTTCTTAGTCGGTATAAAGACATTGGCGCCTCCTCAGGATAGGCCCAAGGCACAACGTCTTTTTAGTCGGTATAAAGACCCTGGCGCCGCCTCTGGATGGGCCTAAGGCACGATGACTTCTCAGTCAATCACCTAGTTCAGCTCCTCATCAAGAACAAATCCGGCCGATCATTAAAGTTCAAGATCCCTTACCTAGACAAGCTCAAGGCAAAGCGCCGAGAACGACCTCCATGCCTCTCGACCAAACAAAGAAACAAGGACGCCGACGCCAATGGTCTATAAAGGCCGACATGATTCTTAAAAAAGTAGACCAGGTCGAATTGTAACAATGACATGGTCAAGAATCTCATCAAACGGTTTGCAGCTCTCAAAAACAAATGACAAGAAAAATCATTTTCTACGCAAAATATGTTTTTACAAAGGGGCCCAATGGGGCTTACAAAAAAAGGGAAAGAAAAGAAGAAGAGAACAAAACTGGGTGCAACCACAGAACCCCCCAAAATGGCGGCATCAGTCTTCTGCTAGTCCTCATTGACCAGACGAATCCGAGTCTCCACCACTTGGCGAATCGTCCCTCCTTTTCTTGGGAGGCCTCTTGAAAGAACTCGGCCCCTTCGAGTCAGTCCTCCTTTTACAGTCCTCCATTGGGAGAGGAAAGGCTGTTGCTTCAGAGTCGGAGGAAGGTGAGGAAGACCCTCACACCTTTGGGAATTCCTCCCCGACCAGAACTCTGGACTCCTGAAGGCCGAGATAGTTCCAGAGCTTCTTTAGGTCTCCGGCCTCAGGATTGCTGAGGGCCCTCGGCTCTAATACATTCTCCTGCACTTCGGGCCAACTCGAGCAGGATGGAATGTTGTTGGCGCCGAACACCCAGACAAAGAATTTCCTCCAGTCCTCCGCCAGCTCTGGGAAGTCGGCGTCCAAGTAGAAGCCGCCCCGACGGTGGAAAAAATATGTGGGTCGCCTTCCGCAGACCCCACACTAACTACGTGCCCAAGCAAGTTGATGCTGGGCACCACCCCTACCTCAGAGCAGGCATATATAAACTCCATCAGATTATATATGGCGTGCGGGTGGAATTAGCAGGGGGAAACCCCCTGTTAGACCCTAAGGCTGCTAGGAAAGAACCCTAGAGGGGGGGGGGGGGTGAATAGGGTTTATGCTAATCTAATCCAATTTTATGCCAATTAAAACTAATTAACAAATATATCCTAGCAAGAATGATATGCTACAAGATATGTGCAAGGATATACAATATAAACAAGGGTAAACAATATGTTCATGCAACAATGGCGATACAACAATATGCAAGAATAAATATGCCAATGCCAAACTCAAACACAATGAAATGATCACGGAGTTCAGACCTTCCGTCCTACGTCTCCGCTCCCCACTCATGGGGAGATTCCACTACACGACCCGGTTTGAAAGCCGGAACTTCTCTACACACTCGGTTTTCTAGCTAACCGAAAACTCTATACACTCGGTTATCAAGTCAACCGACAACTCTCACAAATCCTCACAAAGTACATACACAAGCTACAACCTCAAGTGTTGGTCCTCACGTATCGACTCCCTCAAGTGCTCAGAATTATCACCTCTCACTAGGCCACCGACGCCACTCCACTTGGTATCGACTCCGTCCTCACCCCACACTCCTCTTGGTGTACAAGTGTATTACAAAGTGAACTTCACAAATTAAGCAAAACAAATGATTGTTCTCTAAACAATGTGAGAATTTAATTAGGCACAACTCTAAGTCACAAACCCCATAACCCAAAATATACTATGAATGTAAATACTATAAGCTTAATAGGTTGTGTGTGAACAAAGAGATTCAATAAAAACAATTTAACTA
>BQKN01000968.1:246189-262371 GCA_022839385.1 Asparagus kiusianus
CCAAATGATGATCTCCACTTGCTCTTGTGAAATTCTCTTCACAAACCAAAACTAAAAAAAATGCTTAAAAGCTTTTTAAACAAACTTAAACCAAACTTTAAACCCTTGTTAAACTTTCTTAAAACATTCTCTTGGATTAACTAAAAAATAAGATCAATGGGGTATTTATAGGAACCCAAAACTTCGGCAAAAACCATAAGAAAAAGACCAAAAAGCCCCCAGAAAACACTACTGGAAACTAGTCATTACTGTGTAACGGCTATTTCATAAGTCGACTTATGAGTCGACTCATGAGTCGACTTATGAGTCAACTAACGAGTCAGCTTATATGAGTCGACTCAACAGAAGAAAAATCACAACTCCGCTGCACTTCATGAGTCGACTTATGAGTCGACTCATGAGTCGACTAAACATGCGCAGATCTGAAGTACACAGAAAAACTCAACTTTAAATTGGGTTTAAAAATATCAAATAAATTTTAAAAATTATGAAACTTTGGGAGATGATTGTAGACATGATAATAAACATGCTACAAAAACTGGTTTTCAAAAAGGACCTCCCAAATGAGAAATATCATTATTTTATAAAATAGTCCAAAACATGAAAATGTGAACACATGAGTTTTGACATTTTAGCTTAATCATGTTTTGAAACATTACAAAATGATTTTATAGACTTAATAAAAGATGTATATGATTATTGTTAAGTCTATAAACCAAGAAAATAATATTTTCACAAAAATACTTGTTTTGCAAACTTTCAAAACAATAAACATGATTTCATTGAACTAAGAAAAATTGATATAAATGAAATCATATGTAAGCATATAAACATGAAACAAAAAAATGTATTTTATAATTATATTCAATTGTTTCATATTTAAACTTGAAAAACCAAAACAATAAATATGAAAGATGTAATTTCATATTTATATAAACTTGGAAAGAAAAACATGTATGTATACATATACCTATATATACCAAAACTAAATTGTGTATATATATAACTATATATATGTATATATAAAAACAAAGCTTGTGTTGTATATATATATAACTATATATATACAAGGAAACCAATATAATGTGTGTGTATATATGATTGAGCTTAAAGTACCAACACACATAATATAAACCTAAACTAATGTTACCAAAGCTGGATCTTGATCTTCAATAAGCTTGACTTGGTACACATTACGGATGAAGCTAGAACTTCTTCAACTTGAATTGCATAGGCTTCACCTACTATTCCTCCAACCTTCATTGGATATGATCGTTGAAGCTCTTTTCTATCTATCCTCCAACTTATTGTTTGTCTACAATAAATAACAAAACACAAACACTAGACAAATAATATTAGATGTAAATTAGTTGTTAAATCATCATCAAAACAAGAAGGCCAACAATCTCCCCCTTTTTGATGATGACAAACAATTAAAAAAGATATATGCATGAATGAAAATGAATATATAAATTATAATTCACATGCATATAAACAAGGAAATGTATACTCACAATATTTCCCCCCTTTGACAACATCAAAAAGGGAAAAACAACAAGAATGAAGAGAGCGAAAGCTCCCCCTATCAATATGCATGAGTGAGTATAAAACAAGTATAGGGAATAGCGCCCCCTATCAAAATGCCATATAGAATATATGAAATGAAAGCTAAGGCAAAGACATGTGAGTAAGCATAAATGAAAGATATGCTAAACATAACTCACATACAAACAAGACAATGAGAACACATATTAACATGTCATTTATGAAAGAAGTGTCTCATTACACAATTATAAAAGCATAGTGTATAAAAATAGATTTATGAAAACAAAGGAATAAGGAAAGCATGAGAACCATGAAAAAAGTTTTCAAGTGAAAACAAATCACTCAAATGAAGTCATAAATCAAGATTTGAGTCCAAAAACAATGTTTGATCAAAGAGGAAAATTTTCTTTGTATAACTTGATCAAACCACTCATGGAATACATTATAAGACACGAATAGATGATCCATAAGCACAAACACATAAATATCATCATATAAGTAAAATATAATGAATTCAAAGCAACAAATCAAAACACAATTTTTAAGAGAGACAACAATATCAAGCTCTTGAGCTTGTTCCAACCCATATAATTATTTTAGCACCCGGTAAACATGATTTGGGAAATAAACACCCAATAAACCCGGGGGGTTATATAAATACAAACATCTCAACAAAAATCGAAACTAATAATCATAAAAACAAAAGAATTGATCAAAGAAAAATTGTTTTCATGTTCAAAAATTTAAAGTATAATTTTCAAAACCAAGAAAATAAAAATAAAAAAATTAAAAATCTTGGTTTAAAAGAATTTTGGCACCCAAGCATTCTTGGTGCCGGATTATTTAGGGACATAACCCCTATCAATAAGGCTCAAAGCCCTAGGGTTATGAACCCTTTTGGGCACATTTGGTGCACTAACCCGGTCATAACAATAATTGCTCAAATGACCCTTCCGATTATAATTTGTGCAATGAAAGAGACTCATTTGTTTTTGTGGACCATATGCTCGTGCACGTGAACCATTTGCAAACAAAGATTATCTTTTAAAATTATTTTGCAAATGAAAAACATTATCAAACAAAGGTGGTTTACTTGAGAAATTTGGTAAGTTTGAACATTTTTTCAAATCATAACAAAATTTCACCAAATGGCCAAATCTATCATAAATATCACATTTAAACACATGTGGTCTACTAGAAACATTTGGCAAATGTGATTTTCCTTCCAAATCAAAACAATATTCGGCCAAATGACCAAAACGATCACAAAGATCACAATAATACACATAAGCATGCTTATGATGAACTTTATGAGAATGAGCATGTGAATGTGTATGTGATGAAGAAGCCTTATGAGATGCACAAGGAGCATAAATATTAGTCTTTATAGGTTTATATGCATCATAACAAAATTTAGCAATGCCTTTACGACCATAATTTGTGCATTTGTAGACTTTGTTATACATGTGTGCATGATGAATAGGATGTTTAAATATTTTAGCATGAGACTTAGTACACATGTTCATAAGCTTATCATGATTAACAATACATGTTTTAAGGGTTGAATCTAAAGATGATATGCGATCCTTAACATGATTCAACTTATTATTATGCATACAAGTATTGTTATTAGAAGTAGAACATATATAGTCATTTATGAAAGAAGCAATATCATTTTTAATATTCTCTACTTCTAATAGCATGAGATAGGCTAGCAATAGATGAGGTTAATTTTTTATTTTCCAAATTTAACATATCATTGTTTTCTTTAAGCATTATATTTTTTTTTCAATGACATCAAAATTGGAAGCTAGCTTCTCATGATCGGATTTCAAAATGACATGCTTGCTTTTTAAATCAATAAAATTATTATGCAATTTCTTGTAGGCCTTCATTAATTTCTCATATGCACATGCGAGATTAACAATAGATGATTCACTATTAGGTTCGGACTCGCAAACCTCATTAGGGCTATCGCCTAGTGCCCATGTGCACGATGATGCTCCACCCTCACTTGAAGAAGAATGCTCCAAACTATGTCGGATTTCCTCCAAGTTGTCTTGATGTGCTTCTATAAATTTCCATAAATTGTAAGCACTATCAAAATGAACAAATTTGTTAGAATAAGATAAGTCAAAAGCATTAAGTGTAGGCGTCAAAAAATACTGATAGATATCCAAATATAGAGAAGATCACCCAAAGGATCACAAGAATTGACCTCATGCTGTCTTAGAAAGATCAAGACAGTATTTACTGTCTCGCTAGCGAGAAAGTGTTTATTGTCTCGCCGCGAGACAATGTCTACTGTCTCGCCGCGAGACAGTGTCTACTGTCTCGCAGCGAGATAGTATTTACTGTCTTGACCAGCGAGACATCATTTACTATCTCGCACGCGAGACAGCTTTGAGATGATTAAAAGTTACTAAAATAACTGCCACACACGTGTCCATTAACTGTCAAAGAACGTGGGAAACATCATGGGCGAGAATCATGTGGATAACTGCCAAAATAACGGAGTTTGAAACGTGTGGAGGTAGTTACAATGGAAACCGTCAGACAGTTTGGGTTTTCCGAGACAGTCTTTACTATCTCGGAAGCCGAGACAGCAAATACTGTCTCGGCCGCCGAGACAGTAAACACTGTCTCGCGGACACATTTTATCCAGAACTTGGTATTTCTACTGGAACTTCTCCTGGAGGCTATAAATACCCCCTAGGGCCATTATTTACAGAGACCAAGGTCGAGCAGAGCAGATAGAGCAGAGTACTTGAGCCTTTGGCAATTCCTTGAGATTCGAGCTTTGACTTGATCTTAAAAAGAGTGATCATCTTACATCGATAAGATATTCACTGATTTTCATTCTTGTTTCTAAATGAAGAAAGAATTCCTAAAGCCTTCACGATTCAATCAGAATCCGTGATTCGGTGGTCCACGGGCTAACGCACCCCCGGTATAGGCAAAGATCCCACGCAAGCAGCGATCCAAACAACGATCCTGCGTTTGTTTCTAAAAAGTTATAATTTTTCTTTTGTTGTGTAAAAGAAGTCTTATAAAAAGGCTATTTCTTTTGAATTTGTTGTAATCGACCGAAGATATAATAAATTCCACAACGAAACCAACTTTTGACGAAAACAAACTGGCGACCACAGTGGGAGCCAACGGTCTCGCTGCCGAGACCATCGTGTCGCAGCCGATCAAGATCCCGATTGAATCAACGGTCGAGTACGAGTTCGACCAAGTGAAGTTTGAGGAGTATTTGTCATCCTCATCTATAAAGTCTTCCTTGCCTCGCAAATGCAGGAAGATTTCATCTTTGTTAAAGTTGTCAAATGCTACGGATGAAGACTCTCGTCTGATTGTTGCTAAGGATTTTACTCGCAACACCTCTGCTCACAATGACTCTTCTCCAATTAAGGAGTCATGGAATCAAAGCCTACCGGCACCGACAAAAAGGGCTCGTCAAAGACAACGTCAGCGCCGCGCTCTCCAAATGGCTAAAGCCTTGGAACAAACCGACGGGGTTCGTTATCACGCGGACCTAGAGTCGAGGAGGCATCGAGTGGTTCAGTTATCTCAACAAGCAATTACTCATATCTCTGTTGAACTAACAACGGAAGAATGGACTCTCGTCAAAAGGGTTCGTTCGACCCTCAAAGAACGTATACAAAAGCATCGTGCAAATGCTGCTCATGCCCATGCTCTCTTACAGCGAAGACGAGAAAGGAAGAAGGAAACGGTGGCCAAAGAACCACCAAAACTTTGCAAAGTTTGGATTCCAAAGTCTAGAGTTGTGCAAAATCATCATTCAGAGCTCGTTAAGACTCCGCACCCGCAAGGGGGTGGTTCTAAACGTGTGACTCCTGACATGACCTTGGATCGCTCAAAGGCACCAATAAGTTGTCCTGGGAATGCCAACAAGGCTTTACACCCCCAGAAGAAGTCGTGTTCGCCAAAAAACATCGTTATACCTGGGAGGTCATACCAACAGACGATAGGATTTTTCGACAATCATACCGATGAATCGTACTATCAAGCTGGGGGTGTGAATAAATTTCAAAAGAGAATTATTCGAGAAATAAACTCTCATTGTTCCTGTACGCAACTCATTAGAGCAGTATTGTCGGAATATGACTATGCCAAACGAGAAGCCACCCCGCAAAGAGTCTTAGTGTTCCAGAGGCTTTTCACCGAAATGTCAAAGCCTTTCCACAAGAAACTTGCTCCTCAAGAGGATGAATTCCCTGAAGTCACCATCAACATGGCTGATAAAGGAAAATCTAAATGGCATTCTAGTGAATCAAATCCCGACTTTTTCTCTAGAGGAAAAGTCAATTCAAGAATTGCTCAACGGATGTCTCGACTTTAGTTAGGAGTAATCAGACGAAGGGACTACAAGAAAATGCATGAAGGAATGTCTTCGGAGGATGAACTCTCGGACACTTGTTCTGCGATCGCATCAGATGATATAATATCTAGCACGGAGCAAGCCAGAGAAGTGTTCATAATCACCCTTGATCAGTTTACTCAAATACTTTAAGAAGCTCTAGCCAAGCAACGTGAAGAAATTAGAGCTGAGATGAAGACAGAGATGGAGTTGGCTATCCAACAAATGAGAGAATTGCTAGCTCAACGGCCTCAACCTCCTGAGTCCAGTCAGCGAGCTGAATCCAGCCGTCACACTCAGAATGTTGTAGATGACAGTGATCCAGAAGTGAATGAAGTCATTATGGCTGAAACACCTCCCAATAACAATAACGCTGGGGGTGGTTCAACAGATCCTCCCAACAACGATCTTGGGGGTAATTCCATTGCACCTCTTAATAACACTGGGGGTGGCCTAATTATCTCTGTTCAACATCACTCAAAGAGAGATGAAGATGAGGACAAGAAAATGCAAGACCTTGAAAACAAAGTCAATGCTTTGATGTCCGCTCAGGAAGCAAAGAAGACGGGTATTCCATGTTCCTATCCAAGAGAATGGGATTCAATACCGTACCCGGCAAAATTCAATCTAATTAACTTCACACCGTTTGATGGGAAGAGCTCGCCTATTCAACACTTGATTTATTTCAAGTCTCATTTGGGCATGATCTCTGGAAACGAGGCTTTAATGGTCCGGTCATTCGTTGGCACCTTTCGTGGGCCCGTCTTCGATTGGTATCGACGTCTCAAGCCAGGGAGCATCAATTGCTGGGATGACATAAAAATTTTATTCCTCAGCAATTTCTTCGATGATGACACCGAAGTGTCAATCGGAACCCTTCTGGATGAGAAACAAAAAGACGGAGAGTCAGTCGACAATTTTGTCAAGCGCTTCCGTAACAAGGCAATAAATTACAGAGATCCTGTTACAGAGGAGTTCATCCTGCAAACATGCCACAATAATCTCTCCATCGATGTCCTGAAAGCCCTGGGGGTCGTACCATCCAAAACTTGAAAAGATTTAAAAATGCGCGGTGAACAAGCTGAACACTTTCTTAAAAGAAAGAAAGTTGAGAGAAGCCAACCGACGATATCTGCAATTGCTGTGAACGCGACTCTCGATCCGAAGTTCCAAAAGGAATATTCTTTCGAAGATGATGAAGCTCCAGCCATCTTGAAATACCTCCTCGCCAATAACAAGATCGAGCTACCACCTATTAAAGACCAGGAGGGAGCTAAGAGGATTACGGATCCAAACTACTGTGCATATCACAAAAGGGTTCTTCATCCTACTAAGGTTTGCTTTGGACTCAAAAACAAAATCCAAACCTTAATTGACTCCGGCGTCATAACGGCGAAACAAGCCAAGTAAAGATGACTCATACTCCATTGGGTACACGAGTATAAACTGTTTTCCCTGACTTCGATGAGTATACGAGTATAAACTACTTCTCCATGCACTCCAAAGGGTATATAAGTATAAACTGTTTCCCGAACCTCCGACTGATATAAGAGGTTAAAAAAAACCGCTTCCTTAAATTACGCGCTCCAATAATGTAACTAAATGTGATTAGACTCGGGTTCACCTAAAAGCTGGGGGTGGATACGAGGTTATCATGGCTGAATACGAAGGCAGGAATCAAGACCTGATTCTATATCAAGAACAGCAATATTGCTCACAAACGAGAAGTTCCTGAAAAAGTACTATTCCTAGTATATTCAGGATAACCAATTTAACGGGAAGTTCCTAGAGAATGCTATATATGGTATTCTTAAGGATAACCCGAAACTAATTGATTATTCAAGGCGAAAACCAATCATCTGAATAATCCACTCTTAATCATGATAAAAATGATTAAGAACCTCCCGCTATGGCTATTTAATCATGTCCAAAATGATTAAAACCCTCGTACTGTGATTTTCAGAGCACTCTTTCATTGAGATGAGATTTAATGACTTCATCAAGTCAATCTTCCTTCATGAAACTCTGAAAACCTTCAAAGATGAAGCATGTTCCATTTACTTTTCCTTCATCCGGTTCTTGGTTGGTTTCAATCGTCGGGATCAATTTCGCCAACACTGTGACTTTCTAGGTACTCTTTCGTTGAGATGAGATTCAATTGCCTCATCGGGTCAGTCTTTCCTCACGAAACTCCTACGGTCTAATTGTGGAGTGCTTGATGATTCATAGCCCTCCACCACAAAATCTCTCACTGATTAAATTAATTGACGGTGGGTCCACCAAAATTCTTCACGGTTGAATTCATTCAAACTCCCGCTGTGTCCGAGTCTTTAACACTCCCACTAGTGATCTCTGACACAACACCCAAATTTCAGTCCATGATGATTGTCAAACCCCTTTTCTTGCCAAGGTTTTGTCACTTGATACTGAAACCCCCTCTCAATTCCTTCCATGAACGAGAGGTCCACAAATTGAGCGATCAAACCTTTAAACAGTTAGGATCGTCTCAAACTCCCATTTGGTCAAACCTTTAAACAGTTAGGACCAAAGCCAAAATCCCCTCTTGATTCCTTCCATTAACGAGAGGTCCACAAATTAAACAATCAAACCTTTAAACAGTTAGGATCGTCTCAAATCACTTTCGGTCAAACCTTTAAATAGTTAGGGCCAAAGCCAAAATCTCCTCTCGATTCCTTCCATGAACGAGAGGTCCACAAATTGAGCGATCAAACCTTTAAATAGTTAGGATCGTCTCAAACTCCCATTTGGTCAAACCTTTAAATAGTTAGGACCAAAGCCAAAATCCCCTCTCGATTCCTTCCATGAACGAGAGGTCCACAAATTAAACAATCAAACCTTTAAACAGTTAGGATCGTCTAAACTCCCCTGTGGTTAAACCTTTAAACAGTTAGGACCAAAATTGGAATGCTCTTTCAAATAAACGAAAGGCCTCCACTCATTTCAAGCGATCAAACCTTCTTACAGTTAGGGTCGTTTCAAAATTCCCCTTCGGTCAAACCTTTAAACAGTTAGGACCAAAGTTGAAATTCCATCTCGATAAACGAGAAGTCTTCTTTTAGATTGGGTAATTAAACCTTTAAACAGTTAGGATTATCTAAATCTTCTCGATTCATAGAGTAGAGATCCCAATCTTAGTTTCACCCTTCAGATTCTTGAAGTGGAGATCCCACTTTGAGTTTCTTTTGCAACAGGAGATAGAATATAAAATTCTTCCTCTCTAGTATCAGGTTCATCTCTACCAACAAAAAAGAGGCTAGGAGATAGAATATAAAATTCTTCCTCTCCAGGATCGGGTTCATCTCTACCAACAAAAAAAGAGACCAAAATACTCCAATAGGTACACGAGTCTAAACTATTTTCGTACCTTCGACAAGAAGTTTCTGGAGAATATTACTCTGAATATTCTTAAGGATAAACCTGACGAACTCCCAATGGGTATACGAAGTTAAACTATTCCCCAAAAACTCCAAAAAATACATGAGTATAAACTGTGTTCTTATGAAAACTGATACAGTGATAAAAAAATCCAGTATTAATTTGGTGACAAAAGCCGAATTTACAAGTACAAGTACAAGCTTCGATTCAAGATCTCGACAACGATCAAGCGATAAACATAATACCGGAAGAATATTAGCTATTCTACAAAGAACTGAATAGATTAAAAGATGAAGAGATCAAAAGTTGAAGCCATCTACGGGTCCTTCTACACGATCTACTCAACCAAACATTGAAGGGATCGTAAGTAAAATCTATCTTATCCAAAGTATCCCAGACTCCTCTATAAAAGAATGTGTCTGGAATACTTTGGAGGGGGTATCTGTAGGCGTCAAAAAATGCTGATAGATATCCAAACATAGAGAAGATCACCCAAAGGATTACAAGAATTGACATCATGCTGTCTTAGAAAGATCAAGATAGTATTTACTGTCTCGCTAGCGAGACAGTGTTTACTGTCTCGCAGCGAGACAGTGTTTACTGTCTCGTCCAGCGAGACAACATTTACTGTCTCGGCCAGCGAGATAGCATTTACTGTCTCGCACGCGAGACAGCTTTGAGATGATTAAAAGTTACTAAAATAACTGTCACACACGTGTCCATTAACTGTTAAAGAACATGGGAAACATCGTGGGCGAGAATCATATGGATAACTGCCAAAATAACGGAGTTTGAACGTGTGGAGGCAGTTACAATGGAAACCGTCAGACAGTTTGGGTTTTCCGAGACAGTCTTTATTGTCTCGAAAGCCGAGACAGCAAATACTGTCTCGGCCGCCGAGACAGTAAACATTGTCTCGCGGACACATTTTATCCAGAACTTGGTATTTTTACTAGAACTTCTCCTGGAGGCTATAAATACCCCCCTAGAGCCATTATTTACAGAGGCTAAGGTCGAGCGGAGCAGACAGAGCAGAGTACTTGAGCCTTTGGTAATTCCTTGAGATTCGAGCTTTGACTTGATCTTAAGAAGAGTGATCATCTTACTTTGATAAGATATTCACTGATTTTTATTCTTGCTTCTAAACGAAGAAAGAATTCCTAAAGCCTTCATGATTCAATCAGAATCCGTGATTCGGTGGTCCACGGGCAAACGTACCCCCGGCATAGGCAAAGATTCCACGCAAGCAGCGATCCAAACAACGATCCTGCGTTTGTTTCTAAAAAGTTATATTTTTCTTTTGTTGTGTAAAAGAAGTCTTATAAAAAGGCTATTTCTTTTGAATTTGTTGTAATCGGCCGAAGATATAATGAATTCCACAACAAAACCAACTTTTGACGAAGACATTAAGCAAATATTCTAACAAAAGCTTGTTCATATTAAACATTCTTTTATCATTTATACTCCACTTGGATTTCTCCGTAGTGGGTATAATATAAGCTTCATCAATAATATCCCATAAACTGAATTGTCTAGATCTAATAAATATATTAAATCTAGAACACCATTGGTCATAGGGGAAATTATCTATTCTAGGAGCAACATTTATATCATAGCCTAAACAAGGTGCATAATGCATGTCCATAATATATATATCTATGCAAGCAAGATAGCAATAAATCTATAAACTAGATTAACATAAAAAAGATAACTTGGATCATTAATTCAAGGTGGTTAGACCCTAAATCAAAGAGCACCAAGATCTGATACCAATTGTTAGACCCTAAGGCCGCTAGGAAAGAACCTAGAGGGGGGTGAATAGGGTTTATGCTAATCTAATCTGATTTTATGCCAATTAAAACTAATTAACAAATATATCCTAGCAAGAATGATATGCTACATGATATGTGCAAGGATATATAATATAAATAAGGGTAAACAATATGATCATGCAACAATGGCGATATAACAATATGCAAGAATAAATACGCTAATGCCAAACTCAAACACAATGAAATGATCACGGAGTTCAGACCTTCTGTCCTACGTCTCCGCTCCCCACTCCCAGGGAGAATCCACTACACGACCCGGTTTGAAAGCCGAAACTTCTCTACACACTCGGTTTTCTAGCTAACCGAAAACTCTACACACTCGGTTATCAAGTCAACCGACAACTCTCACAAATCCTTACAAAGTACATACACAAGCTACAACCTCAAGTGTTGGTCCTCACATATCGACTCCCTCAAGTGCTCAGAATTATCACCTCTCACTAGGCCACCGACGCCACTCCTCTTGGTATCGACTCCGTCCTCACCACACACTCCTCTTGGTGTACAAGTGTATTACAAAGTGAACTTCACAAATTAAGCACAACAAATGATTGTTCTCTAAACAATATGAGAACTCAACTAGACACAACTCTAAGTAATAAACCCCACAACCCAAAATATACTATGAATGTAAATACTATAAGCTCAATAGGTTGTGTGTGAACAAAGAGATTCAATAAAAACAATTTAACTAAACTCAATATAAATCTAGCTTATGGAAATTAGAAACAAAACAATAAATAGCTAGAATGAGTTTAGGAAAACTTCTCTAGATAATAACAAGAGAGAGGGAGAAGAGTGATTGCTCAAACACCAAATGATGATCTCCACTTGCTCTTGTGAAATTCTCTTCACAAACCGAAACTAGAAAAATGCTTAAAAGCTTTTTAAACAAACTTAAACCAAACTTTAAACCATTGTTAAACTTTCTTAAAACATTCTCTTGGATTAACTAAAAAATGAGAGCAATGGGGTATTTATAGAAACCTAAAACTTTGGCAAAACCCCCAAGAAAAAGACCAAAAAGTCCCCAGAAAACACTGCTGGAAACTAGCCGTTACTGTGCAACGGCTCTTTCATAAGTCAACTTATGAGTCAACTAATGAGTCGGCTTATATGAGTCGACTCAGCAGAAGAAAAATTACAACTTCACTGCACTTCGTGACTCGACTTATGAGTCGACTAATGAGTCGACTAAACATGCACAAACTTGAACTGCACAGAAAAACTCAACTTTAAACTAGATTTAAAAATATCAAATAAATTTTAAAAATTATGAAAATTTGGGAGATGATTATAGACATGATAATAAACATGCTACAAAAACTGGTTTCAAAAAGGACCTCCCAAATGAGAAATATTATTATTTTACAAAATAGTCCAAAACATGAAAATGTGAACATATGAGTTTTGACATTTTAGCTTAACCATGTTTTGAAACATTACAAAATGATTTTGTAGACTTAATAAAAGATGTATATGATTATTGTTAAGTCTATAAACCAAGAAAATAATATTTTCACAAAAATACTTGTTTTACAAACTTTCAAAACAATAAACATGATTTCATTGAACTAAATAAAATTGATATTGATGAAATCGTATGTAAGCATATAAACATGAAACAAAAATGTATTTTACAATTATATTCAATTGTTTCATATTTAAACTTGAAAAACCAAAACAATAAATATGAAAGATGTAATTTCATATTTATATAAACTTGGAAACAAAAACAGGTATGTATACATATACCTATATATACCAAAATTAAATTGTGTATATATATATATAACTATGTATATATATATAACTATATATATACAAGGAAACCAATATAATGTGTGTGTATATATGATTGAGCTTAAAGTACTAACACACATAATATAAACCTAAACTAATGTTACCCAAGCTGGATCTTGATCTTCAATAAGCTTGACTTGGTACACATTACGGATGAAGCTAGAACTTGGATCTTCAACTTGAATTGCATAGGCTTCACCCACTATTCCTCCAACCTCCATTGGATATGATCGTTAAAGAGCTATTCCATCCATCCTCCAACTTATTGTTTGTCTATAATAAATAACAAAACACAAACACTAGACAAACAATATTAGATGTAAATTGTTTGTTAAATCATCATCAAAACAAGAAGGCCAACATCCCCAACGCAGCAAAAACCTCCCTGACGAAGAGATGCAGTGGCAGGCGCAGACCACACTGTAGGTGCGCTAGGTAGAGAGGCACTCGGTCCTCGCCATGCATATATACTGGAGTGAAGCTATGGTCATTACACGAGAGATGACGTACCTATCGTGCAACCATACCGCGTCATCCACAAACATTCTCGACCGAGATAAGTACAGAACCCTAAGCTTCCTCTCATGGTCATTTTGGGGAAAATCCATGTGTAAAATTCCTAAGGAGACGGGGATCCAACAAGAAGAAGAATGTTCCCGATGAAGAAGATACTCCCAAAGCTGTGTCAGGTATTATATATAAGCCTCTGAAGAAGCATGCAGAACTCAAGAGGCATGATCTTGAAGCCACCAAAGAAGATTAAAGATCCGTTTTGAGAAACAGAAACGACTCGTTGGGAATATCAACCACCCCACATAACTACCGCCCACTCTGACCACGACGCCTTGTTCCCCCACGTAGCGGTTTCCAATATCGGCAACATTAATTCAAAGGGGAACCGACAGCTAGCAAGCCCAATACTATCTCTCCAGCCACGACTGACTGGCCAAAGATCCTTAGCATCAGAAGCCGAATCATACTTATTTCACTCGGACCTGACCAAAGTCAACTCCGTATGAAAGGGGGCCAACTGCTATGGTAATTTACCATCTACAGATGAAAGTATTGGAAGATTGCCTTCATAAGCCTAACAGAGTCGTGATCCAAACTAACTCAACGTCCCAAAAGCCTACCCGAGAGCAAACAGTCTTAGCCGACACGAAGCACGGAAGTAGTTGACCCCTCATCTTCAAGACGACTCCTCAGGAATCCACCCGACTCCCAATCGAGGCGACTCTCCTAGCAGTTGGCTCGGTCGTCTACCCAGTTGCCTGACCGAACTAACAACTCACTTAACTGATTGACGAGTTATGAGAACGACTCACAAACTGACTCGATCCTGCTGAGGAGGATAAGATCTAACTAAGCTATTTTCAAGATATACATCGAACAACACCACAGTATTGATCAGTCACATCAAAGGTCTCAACTCTGACAAGTCTTAAATGCAAAATGGCTCATTCTGTTCCCAAGTCACTTCTCAGACATAATCGAGACACCCCCTGTGCTCAGACGACTTTTCCTCTAGTCGCTAACCGCCATCTGTAAAGCAATGAATGACTAAATTGGCCAGCCTATCTTCCCATTGTCCTTATCCATCAGATCTGGGACATTATCGAGGCACCTCCTGTACTCGAAATGATTTTCACTCTAGTTGCTTACTGCCATCTATAAAGCTGGGGATGACTTAGCACCTTGGCTTATTCTCTACCATGTGCCCTCTAATCAACTCGAGGGTCTTATCGGGATCATCTCGAATGACACCTCCTCTAATCGCTAGCCGACACATAAGGGACAACTGCTGAATCAGCCTCCAGCTCATCCGCCACCGTCGTTTACAGATCCCTCATGAAGCAACTAGTCTATCCTCAGCAGCTTATAAAGAGGGAGGCAATTGATCATAGGAGGGGCTAGCCTTTTTGACTCAGGTTCTTTGATCTTGAAAACACCTAGAAGTAATTTTACCTAAAAATTTACTTCTACATCACTTTAGGAGGAAAATGTTCCCTACATGGACCTTAATGGCCCAGGGACTCTCCCCAAAACCTCTCTCAAACTCATCCACTAACTTGACCGTCGGAGGTACCACGGGGGAAACACGCCCCGTACCCCTACGTTCCTTACATGTGCAGGCAATCAGTCCACCCTGAGCGCTCAGAGCTAGACATGAAGTCGGAGGGGGAGTCAGCCCCATCATTTTCCATCATCCTCCACCGGCAGACAACCTCCCCCTATTGGATGTGTGATTTCAGACATCAACAAACACGTTTATTCACAAGATTCAAATCTTCATTATTAGGCACATATGCATTTTTATTAGAAGTAGAACATTTATAGTCATTTATAATAGAAGCAGTATCATTTTTTATGCTCTCTACTTCTAACATGGCATCAACCTTAGCATGAGATAGGCTAGCAATTGATGAGATTAATTTTTTATTTTCCAAATTTAATAAGTCATTGTTTTCTTTAAGCATAGCATTTTCTTTTGCAATGACATCCAATTTGTAAGCTAGTACCTCATGATCAGATTTTAATTCTATATGCTTGCTTTTTAAGTTAATAAAATTATTATGCAATTTGTTATAGGCATGCAATAATCTCTTATATGCACAAGCGAGTTCATCACTAGATAAATTATTAATGGATTCAAACTCGCAAACCTCACTAAGGCTATCGCCTAGTGCTCGTGTGCATAATGCTCCTTTTGAACTTGAAGCGGGATCCTCCAAAGCTTGTCGGATCGCCTCCAAGTTCCCTTGATATGCTTCAATAAATTTTTATAAGGTGTAAGCACTATCAAAATGAACAAACTTGTTAGACATAGATGAATCATAAGCATTTAGCAAATATTCTAACAAAATCTTGTTCATTATAAATAATCTTTGATCATTTTTATTCCACTTGGATTTCTCCGAAGTGGACACAATATAAGCATCGTCAATAATTTCCCATAAATCTAAGTGTAGGCGTATAAAATTGCCTATAGGTCCCTTATCACAGCTCGACGACGCCAATTCAACAAACGGACCATCGAGCGACGTATCCAAGCACAACCGTTATCCCGCCAACGCCGAAGCCAAGCCATACGCAACGGAGCAGGTTAACGAGGCGACGAAGCCAACAAATCGCACCCAAGCATTGGAACGCATCCACTCGCACGCGGAATCAAACTAACGTTTCGGGGAATCACCGAGTCATCTAAACAAGAGCGAACTCGGT
>BQKN01000968.1:271429-290859 GCA_022839385.1 Asparagus kiusianus
AGATTGTATACGTCCGTTCCGCATGTAACGTTGTGCTAAAAGAATGAATTCTCTTAGGCTTGACGCTATGATATTGAATACATAGACTTTGTCTTTATCACGGGAATAGACTACCCGGCAATGCGTGTTAGGCGCTGACTCATCCTTACTTAGGATTCAGGATAAAAGTCTCCAGACCTTTATTCTGGTGTCTTTTCATTCGGTGAAAGACTAAATCGGCAGCATGTGTTAGATGCAGACTTATCTCTCTTTTAGGGTTTGAGATAAAATCTCCCGTGCATGAAGTGCGCGGATTTGAAGTTGAGAAATGTGACTTTTCTAAAGATAAAGACAGACCCAGAGCGGGAGAGGAAGACTTTTATATTCTATCTCCCAAAACTGAAGAGGAAGGATTTTATACCCTGTCTCTAGTTGCAGGGAAAACTCAAGGTAGGATCTCCACCTTAATAATCTGAAAAAATAAAACTAAGAGTGGGATCTCCACTCTGAGAATCGGGAAGATTTAAGCAACCCTAACTTTTATAGGATTGGTTGCTTAAACTGAAAAGAGCTCTTCGTTTATCGAAGTGAAATTCAGACTTCGACCCTAACTTTTATAGGTTTGGCCGAGTAGGTTTGAGGCAATCCTAACTTTTATAGGTTTGATTGCTCAATTGAAAGTAGACATCTCGTTCATGGAAGAAATCGAGAGGGGAATCTGGTTTTGGCCCTAACTTTTATAGGTTTTGTTAGACCCTAGAGGGGGGGGTGATTAGGGTCTTATGCTAATCTAATCCGATTTAAAAGCCAATTAAAATTACTTAACAAATATATTCTTGCAAGATAGATATACAAAGAGTTATGTGAAAGAATATGCAATATACACAAGGTGATATATCCTATATGATAGAAATATATGCAAATATATATAAACAATAAGATAAATCCTAACAAAGAGATATAGACAATGTATGTGCAAGGATATAAAACTAACACAAGGGGTAAACAAATTAACTACAAATGTGATAGGGCAAAATGATCAACAAGCAATACACAATGGCGATGTAAGATATGAATATGAAAGCAAGTGTGCCAATGCAATCACAAACAAAGGATATATTTACGAGGTTCGGTCCCCACGACCTACGTCCCTGCTCCTCACCTCGAGGAGATCTCCACTATCACAACCGGGTTTTCTACGTTCACCCGAACAACGTTTACACCTCACAATACAATCACTATGCAATCACACCTCACACACTAAGTGTTGGTCCTAGCCCGTGTCCTCTTCCTCAAGTGCTCGGTTACAACCTCTCCCTAGGCACGTCAACCGACGCCACTCTTCTTGGAATCGACCCCGTCTCTCACCACACACTTCTCTCGGTGTACAAGTGTATTACAAGTGAATCATCACAATTAAGCACAATATGACAAATGATTGTTCTCTCTAACAAGGTGAGAACTCAATTAGGCTCAACTCAATGTCACACAACCCACAACCCAATTATATAATGTATGCAAATACAATAAGCTTAATGGTGTGTGTAAACAATGAGTGAAATCAAAATCAAACTAAACTCAATACAAATACTAGCTTATGGAAATGTAAATCAAACGTATAAATAGCTAGATATGAGTTTAGAGATTCTTCTCTGAGTAACAAGATGGAGAGATGAAGATTGAAGCCCAAACAACAAGAAGATGTTCTCCTCCACTTGTGAAAAACCAAAACAGCTTTAAAACAAACCCTTAAACAAGCTTAAAACAAGCTTAAACTCTTTTTAAAACCCTTGTTTAAAAACTTCTTTTGCTACCTTTGAAAGAGAGCAGCAATAGGGTATTTATACCCACTCTAACTCTCAGTCAAAACCCTTAACAAAAGACAAAACAGCCCCAGCAAATAGCTCAGAAAATAGCCGTTGAAAAAACCAACGGATCTATTGTCGGTCGACCGGAAATTCTGTCGGTCGACCGATGGAGAGCAAAAACATGAAGACCAGCTCTGGACAATCGTCGGTCGACCGGTGCGGTCGACCGATGGAGCTTTCGGTCGACCGGACCGGTTGACCGACAGACTCTCTGTCGCAAACTGTCGGCTGAACATATGAGCGGTCGACCGGACTGGTCGACCGAAATCTGATACTTTAAAAATCTGATTTCCTGATTTTAAAACACTGTTTAAAAATATCAAATAAATTCCAAAAAATATAAAACTTTGGGGAATGATTGTAGACATGATAATAAACATGCTACAACGACTGGTTTCGAAAAAGGACTTCCCAAATAAAAAATATCATCATTTTACAAAATAGTCCAAAACATGAAAATATGAGATACTTGAATTTTGATGTTTTGACATAAACCAACTTTTAAAACTTTGTGAAATGTTTTTATAGACTTAGTAAAACATGTATAAACTGATATTGAAGTCTATAAACTAATAAGGCAATATTTTCACAAAATTGCATATTCTATGCAATGTTATCAAAAACACAATAGAAAATATGAAATATATAATTTCATATATAACCATAAAAACTCAAGACACATGTATGTATATATATAACTATATATATGCATAGAAACCAAAACTTATGTATATATATATAACTATATATATACGAAGAAACCAATAAAATGTGTGTGTATATTATATTGAGCTTAAGGTATTTAACACACATAATATAAATCCTAAACTACATTACCCAAGCTTGATCTTGATCTTCATTGTAGCTCAACTTGGTACACATGCGGATGAAGCTTGAACTTGATCTTTAACTTTAAATTGCATAAGCTTCACGACATTCCGCCAACCTCCTTTGGATATGATCGTTGAAGCTCTATTCCATCCATCCTCCAACAACGTTGTTTGTCTATAATAAATAAGAAACCACAAATACTAGACAAACAACATTAGTGTTAAATTGTTTGTTAAATATCATCAAAACAAGAAGGCCAACAATCTCCCCCTTTTTGATGATGACAAACAATTTACAAAAAGGAATATATGCATGAAAGGAAATGAATATATAAATTAAAATTCACACATATGCATATAAACAAGAAGGAAAATACTCATAATATTTCTCCCCCTTTGACAACATCAAAAAGGGGACAAAAGAATTAAGAGAGCGAAAGCTCCCCCTATCAATATGCATAGGTGAGTATAAAAACAAAAATAGAAAAGGGAATAGCTCCCCCTATCAAAATGCCATATAGAATATATGAAATGAAGATCATGGCAAACATATGTGAGCAAGCATAGATGGAAAATATGCTAAACACAACTCACATACATAAGGACAATGAGAACATATATAAATATATCAAAGTGAAAGATAGTGTCTCATATCTAAGAATATAAAAACATTTGTAAAGGTAGATTTGTGAAATCAAAAGAAGAGAAACATGAGAATCATGCAAAAAGAGTTATCAAATAAAAACAAATCACTCAAATGAAATCATAAATCAAGATTTAAATCCAAAAACGATGTTTGATTAATCAAGAGAATTTCTTTGTGAGATTTGATCAAACCATATATGGAATACATTATAAGGCACGAATAGATGATCCATAAGCACAAACATATCAATATCATCATATAAGTGAAATATAATGAATTCAAAGCAACAAATCAAAACAAAATCTTTAACAAAAGAATTTTAAGAGAGGCAACAATAAACTGATATTGAAGTCTATAAACTAATAAGGCAATATTTTCATAAAATTGCATATTCTATGCAATGTTATCAAAAACACAATAGAAAATATGAAATATATAATTTCATATATAAAACCATAAAAACTCAAAACACATGTATGTATATATATAACTATATATATGCATAGAAACCAAAACTTATGTATATATATATATAACTATATATATATACGAAGAAACCAATAAAATGTGTGTGTATATTATATTGAGCTTAAGGTATTTAACACACATAATATAAATCCTAAACTACATTACCCAAGCTTGATCTTGATCTTCATTGTAGCTCAACTTGGTACACATGCGGATGAAGCTTGAACTTGATCTTTAACTTTAAATTGCATAAGCTTCACCGACATTCCGCCAACCTCCTTTGGATATGATCGTTGAAACTCTATTCCATCCATCCTCCAACAACGTTGTTTGTCTATAATAAATAAGAAACCACAAATACTAGACAAACAACATTAGTGGTAAATTGTTTGTTAAACATCATCAAAACAAGAAGGCTAACAGGTTTGACCAAGAAAGCAGTGGGAGTGGAATAAAGATAGCGGTGAAAATGCTGATTTGTACTAGCCACTCGATGGAGGATTTCGATGTCAAGTGATCAGTACTTAACACGCAAAGTTTGAAATATATTGAAGATTGGTGGATAGAAGCTTTAGTGAACCCACCGTTAATTGATTTGATCAGTGGGGGATTTTGTGGAGAAAGATTGATTTGTCAAAATGGTCGAATCTCGTCTTACAAAAGAATTCACGAGAGTCGGTGAATTCAATGTCAAGATATGTTCCAACTTTGAAAACATTCAGAGTCCAAGTGTGGATCTCTTATTTATTATCTTTTAATGACTGGGTTATCCCTAAGAATACTACACATAGTATTCTTTCGGGAACTTCCCAATACATGGGTTATCTTAAATGTACTAAGGGTAGTACTTTTTCAAGAATTTCCCGTTTATCGGCATCATAAGCCGGGTGCCTTTCTTGATAATAAGACGATATGCGCCATTTGAGTAGACCATCTCTATCACAAATGGTCCTTCCCATTTGGATTCAAACTTGCCTTTCTTCTTAGAATTGAGGATCATTGGTTGTCGGCAGCTAAGACCAAGTCCCCTTCCCTAAAACTCCGTTGTCGAACCTTTTTGTCAAAAGCTCGGGAAATTCTGGATTGATAGAATTCAATATGCTGTTGGGCTTCTAAGCGCTTTTCATCAAGCATCTCTAATTCTTCGAGACGTTTCTGATGTTGTTCTTCAGTAGTCATCTCCGTTGCAAGAGCGATCCGAAGAGATGGAATTTGGATTTCCAACGGAAGGACTGCTTCACACCCATACACTAGAGAATACGGGGTTGCTCTAGTGGGCATGCGAACTGTGGTGCGATAGGCCCATAGAACTGTTAGACCCTAGAGGGGGGGATGATTAGGGTCTTATGCTAATCTAATCCGATTTTATGAATTAAAGCTTATTAACAAGTTATCCTAGCAAGTATGAAATACAACATGATATGTGAGCTAGGATAAGTAATATGAACAATGAGATATATCTTATATGATAAAAATATATGCAATGATATATAAACAAACTCAAGGGTGAACAATCTAAGCAAGATAGTGGATGATATAAATAATAAGACAACGGCGATATGAGCAATGAGCACAAATAAGAATAAACGCCAAAGCACACTCAAACACAATCCAATGATCACGGAGTTCGGACCTTTTGTCCTACGTCTCCGCTCCCCACTCCATGGGAGAAATCCACTAACACAATCTGATTTGGAAGCCGGAACTTCTACACACTCCACACTCGGTTTTTTAGCTAACCGAAAACTTTACAATCAACACTCTTGTAATCCCACTCTAGACCCTCTCAAGTGTTGGACCTAGACGTGTCCCTCAAGTGCTTGGATACCACCTCTCCCTAGGTTGGTCAACCGATGCCACTCCTCTTGGGACGATCCCCGACTCTCACCACACACTTCTCTCGGTGTACAAGTGTATTACAAAGTGATCTCACAAGATAGGGTCAATACAAAGTGTTTGTTCTCTATAATGGATGAGAATGAATTATAAGCTCACTCTCTAAGTTACACAAACCCATAACCCAATTATACTATGAATATAAATACAATAAGCTCAATGGTTGTGTGTGTATGCAAAGAGAAACAAATCAAAACTAAACTCAATATAATTCTAGCATATAGAAACTATGAATAAAATAGTAAATAGCTAGAAATAGAGTTTAGGAAGTCTTCTCTGAAAAACAAGATGGAGAGGAGGATTAAAATGAAGCTCAAACAATGTAGATGATCTTCTCCACTTGTAAAATAATCTTCATAAACCAAACAAACTTTAAACCCAACTAAAACCCTTGTTAAAACTCTTTTAAACTTCTTTAAAACTTTCCATTGGGTTACTGAGATAGAAGGGGTTTGGGGGTTTATATAGGAAGAGAAAACAACAGTAAAAACCCCAAAGAAAAAGACCAAAAAACCAACAGAATTGAAATTCAGATTCTGTACAAAATAGCCGTTGGGGTGAACGACGATCGACCGTGGAAAACTCGCAGTCGACCGCGAGCCAGCTTTGAAACTCAGAAAACTTCCAGAGACTTACACGGTCGATCGTGGCGGTCGACCGTTGGAATTTTCGAGCTGACGATCGACTGTGACGGTCGACCACGAAAGTTTCTGCTGTCCACTCAGGAATAGACACAGGCACGGTCGACTCAGGAAAAGACACAGGCGCGGTCGACTCAGGAAAGTTTCTGCTGTCCACTTAGGAAAAGACACAGGCGCGGTCGACCGTGACGGTCAACCGCAAACTGACATAAGCAAAAAATCTATTTTTCTGAATTTAAAACCCTGTTTAAAAATATCAAATAAATTCAAAAAAATGTAAAACTTTATGAAATGATTGTAGACATGATAATAAACATGCTACAAAAACTGGTTTTTAAAAAGGACTTCCCAAATATAAAATATCATCATTTTGCAAAATAGTCCAAAACATAAAAATGTGAACATATGAGTTTTGACATTTTAGCTTAACCATGTTTTGAAACAAGACAAAATGATTTTATAGACTTGAAGAAAGATGTATACTATTGTTATGAAGTCTATAAACAATGAATATAGTATTTTATAAAAATACACATATAATGCACTAAAACATGATTTCATTGAACTAAATAACATTGATATATACGAAATCATATATATGCATATAAGTATGAAACAAGAAATGTATTTTCAATTTTATTCTATTGTTTCATAGTAAAACTTGAAAACAATCAAACCAAAACATATATGTATATATATAACTATATATATACAAAAACAAAATGAAAATATGTATATATATATAACTATATATATACACATAAAAACCAATATAATGTGTGTGTATATGATATTGAGCTTAGAGTACTTAACACACATAATATAAAACCTAAACTATTTACCCAAGTAATTTTGATCTTTAATATAGCTTGACTTGGTAAACATGCGGGTGAAGCTTAAACTTGGATCTTGAACTTGAATTGCATTGCTTCACTCCACAATTCCACCAACTTCCATTGGATATGATCGTGAAAGCTTGATTCCATCCATCCTCTAACATATTGTTTGCCTAGAATAAATATAAAACACAAACACTAGACAAACAATATTAGATATAAATTGTTTGTAAATCATCATCAAAACAAGAAGGCCAACAAGAGCTTCTACGAGTTTATCATTCCAATCTCGTTTATTAGTCTTCACGAGTTTTGATAAAAGTTTTATAATAGTCTTGTTAAAGGTTTCAGCCAACCCGTTTGTTGTGGGATTATAGGCTGTCAATGAGACGTCTTGAATTTTGAACTTCTCGTATAATTTAATGAAAACATTACTGACAAACTGAGGACCGTTGTCATGTATAATTCGTCTTAGGACACCATACCGATAGATAATATAGTGTTTGATGAAAGCCACGATGTTGCTTGTCTTAACTTCTCTGAGCGGGATCACTTCAGCCTATTTGGAGAAGTAATCGGTAATTGTCAGTATGAATCGGTCACCTTTGACCGACGGGGGAAAAACAGGACCCACGACGTTCATTCCCCAAGTTTCAAAAGGCCATGATGTAGTCGAAGGGTGTAGATGCTCCGGGGGTTGGTAGATATAATTCACGTGTACTTGACACGCGTGACACTTTTGAGCATATGCGATTGCATCTTTGATCATGGTGGGCTAAAAATATCTCATTCTTCTAATGCGATCGCAAAGTTTGGGGCCAGGTTGGTGTGCGCCACAAACCCCTTCGTGCGTCTCCTTAAGGACTTCCTCTGCCTCTTTGGTTGATAGGCAACGTAGTAGTAAACCATCGTATCCCCGATGATATAGCATTCGACTCTTCGTGTTATAGTAGAATCTCGGTGCTCTCCATCGGATTGAGTCTCTTTCCTTTACGTCTTCTGGTAAAATCCCATGTAGGATGTAGTCTACGATAGGGAAGCGCTAGTCTCAGGATTCAAACTCAATTTGGGTTGAATGCACTTCTTTAATATCCTCTTCTGCATCATCTACATCGTAGATTGGTACGAAGAGCTGGTGAGTTCTCACTATAACGAATTGTTTCATTTTGGGAGGTTGTGCTAGAGATACTACTAATGCTGCTAATGCATCCGTGTAGGCGTTCTATAAGCGTGGAATCTATTCAATGAAGAATCCTTCAAACGATTCTGCCACCTTAACGGCCATCTTATGGTATAGTATCAGATCCTATTTTTTGACCTCGTACTCCCCTTATACTTGTTTCACTGAAAGCTTCGAGATATTCGACCCCCAGCTTTTTAGCAAAACTGAGCCCAATAAGAAACACGTTATACTCGGCTACGTTGTTTGAGCACAGTTCGGTTAGTGAGTAGGCTCGAGGTATTACGTGTTTTCCTGAGGAAACTAAGATAACTCCAACTCCGAAGGAGACATTAGAACATCCGGGAGCACTTGCTACATTAGTTGCTCGAGCAGCACCGTCGAGGTATAAACTCCACACCTATTGATGGAAAGTTATGTTAGCTTCGTGGGTTTTATCTGGCAGATCGTCATATACTTTGGCAGTATCCGTAGTTGGGTTAGCTGCTAGAAGATCACAAATAGCCTGTCATTTGACCGATTTTTGTTGTTTAAAGTGCAGATCATACTGGGACAAAAGTAGGGCCTATTTTACTAACCGTCAATTCATGAAAGCTGGCTATGTCATAAATACTCAGACTGGGTTAACATTGGAAATGACATAAATAGTCTGTCCGACCAAGTAGTGCCGCATCTTTTGAATTGCGAACACCAAGGCGAGACACTCCCTCTCAATCATTGGATACCAGGACTCGACACCCACAAGGGTCAGGCTTAAGTAATATACAACCTGTTCGTGACCGTTATCATCGTCTTGTGCAAGTAATGCACTTAACGAGTGGCTCGTCGCCTTAACATAAATTAAGAACGGTTTGCCTGATTTTGGTGCAACGAGTACAGGGGGTTTCGAGAGATATTCTTTAATATTCTCGAACGCTTTTTGACAAACGTCATCCCATACGAACGATACACCCTTTTTTGTGAGCCTGAAGAATGGTTGACATTTCCCCAAAAGGTTCGAGATGAACCGTCGGATATAAGCCAACCGTCCTTGCAATCCTTTGAGTTCTTTAAGGTTTCTCGGGGTTTGTAATTCATTAATTGTCTTCACCTTATCGGGGTCAATGTGGATACCCTTGGTGGTGACGACGAATCCAAGGAATTTGCCGCTAGACATTCCGAGGAAAGATTTTGTAGGATTCATCTTCAATTGATAAGTCCGTATTTGGTCGAATATTGTCTTCAAGTCTTTGATGTGATCATTCTTGTCACGGCTCTTCACCACTAGATCGTCCACATAGCATTCTACGGTCTTCCGGAGATACTCCTGAAAAATCTTTGACATGGCTCTTTGGTACGTTGCACCTGCGTTCTTCAAATCGAAGGGCATAACCGTGTAGCAGAAAACCCCGAGGGGTGTTCTGAACGCAGTATGCTTTTCTTTATCTGGATGCATCTTTATCTAATTATAACCAGAAAATCTATCCATGAAGGACATTCTTTCAAACCTACATGTGTTATCGATGATAACATCCGTGATAGGAAGAGGGAAATTGTCTTTCGGGCAGGCAGTGTTAATATCTCTGAAGTCGATGCAGATCCTTATCTTTTCGTTCTTCTTAAGGACTGGGATAATATTGGCAAGCCACTTAGAGTGTTGCTCCTCTCTGATGAAACCTGAGTCAATAAGCTTTTTAACTTCGGACTCGATCGCCTCCATAATTTACGGACGAAGCCGTCTTAGTTGTTGTTTGACTGGTTTGACATCTGGCTTAATATTGAGGCGATGCATTACCACATTGGGATCGAGTCCTGGCATATCCTCATAGTTCCAAGCAAAAACATCGATGTACTCTCTAATGAGGGCAATTAGCTCTTCTTTCTCATTTGGCGGGAGACTGTCACTGATGAATATCAGTTTCTGGTTATCCTCGTCACCCATATTCACTTTGATTACTTGGTCCTCGGTAGGGGGTTCCCTTTGTTTGAATCTATCACCGTACTGCATATTCAGATGATGAACCCAATGGTCTTCCCAAGTTGGTATTTGATCGTCTTCCTCAATGGTGACTGGGTCAATTATGGTCATGTTTGACATTAATTTTTGGAACATTTCCCTAAGACTAGTGTCGGAGTCCCAAGCTGAAGAATCAGAAGAATATTCATCTTTACCCTTATTAGCTATCTGATCGATAACTTGCCAGCAGCACTCGTCATCGAATGAAGAGACGTAGCCTAAACCTCTTTTGTAGCTATAATAATAATCGGGTTTTCCTTTTGGTACATAAGCCATACGAGGTGGAACTCGTGGACCTCGACTGAAACAAAGACCCTCTCCGAGTGCGAAGTCATATCCGTATCTCTCCATGAGGTTTCGTGCTTTTGTATCATATCTGAATAAATGAAGAGCTGGTTTATCATCATCGTCCTCTTCTCTCAAGAAGTGATCTGGTACTGAAAATTCTTTTCCTTTACCATAAATGACTTCTTTTTCACCCTCTGCCTTTGCAAGGACAACAAGTGTCGTTCCGAACGAATCCTGAACATGCTTCTTCGTCATGCACTATGATCAAAGTGGCATATACAAGTTAGGGTCATCGTATAATCCATTCATGATGTTATCAAGACACAACGGGTACTCTAAGTCGTCATTTATTGCTATATCTTTGGTAAGTTGCCAATTACAACTATTATCCGATGATTCTCCATCATCAAGATCGATTACAATGGGTACAATATCATTAAGTACAAAACCATAGTCGTAATCAAGCACGGCCTCGATATCAGCTTCTTCTCCGCTATCCATACCTTGGGCCGATGGTTCAGTATCAAATTCAGTACCGTAGAGAAGGGAGTCAGTAAAATAATTTTCCAACCTCTTAAACGGTTGCTTATCCGTGACCACCGTCTTGATCTCATTATTAGTGTCTACATATTTAAGATACTGATGGAGGGTGAAAGGGACTATAACGTTACCGTGGATCCATGGTCGACCCAACAGTAAGTTATAGGATGTCTCTGCATCGATCACATAACATGGACTTCCAACTTTAAATCTTTGATCTGGCACTTCACTCGGATTTTACCTAGTGGTCTGGACATATTGGTGTTAAATCCGTAGATTATAGTGCCCATGGAGGCTAACTTACTAGCCGGCATTCCGAGATTATACATCAATCGGAGTGACATGATGCTAACAACGGAACCCGGATCGACTTGGATCCGGTTGATAACGCTGGAGCCAATGTGCCCGATGAAATACAAGGGCCAGTCATGCCTTGAATTCTTTGTCTGCATGTACTCCTTAGTGAAAGAAATGTAGGGAAAATGGTTCACCGCGAGGTTACAATGTTAGACTAACGGCTCTGGTTCCTCTGGAGATGGCTTGATCTGCGTCAGGAAAATGTCAGAATTTTCCAAGGCTTCTTGCAATGCTTCCCTCATGTCTTTTGAAAGACGTAGCAGCTCATATAGAGCTATTATTGCCGGTATATTAGCTAACTACGTCATAATATCAAAGCGGTGCGGAGTGCTCGAGCTTCTCGGTTTGTCTCTCCCAATCGGTTGATTGAATCGAGACTGCTTCGGGTTTCGGTCCTCTTGGTATAAAGGCTCTTTCTCCTTTAGCTTTTGCTGAGTCTTTTCAACAGGTGTCGGGGGAGTTGTGACCACCCCCATTTCCGCTAATGTCTTGGAGTGAATGGTTTTTTTTACCCCTTGCTTAGCTAATTGCTCGGAGGCGGTCGGATACTTGAAATGGTATTCGTTTTCACTCTGGGTAGTAAAGACCGGCTCTACGTTGGTCGCAAAGGCTTCTTGCTTATCTTCAGAGAGTGGGAAGGCCGGGATTTCCTCATCCTCTTTTTCTAGGATAGTCGAGGCTCCGCAACAAGATTTCCCTTTCCCTTTTGACTTATTCTTGGATGACGATCCGGCTCACTGTTCATCTTCAATTAGATCGGGATGGACCCAGAGAATCTCACCGTTTGGGACTGTGTATGGCACAAGTCCTTTCTGACGTTGTTTATAAGGATCGTCATTGACAGTCTTCACCGCCACATTCACTATGGTTTCGGGCTGAAACCAATTCAGGGGAATAGATCCGAAACTGATTGACATTACGTTCGCACCCACCTTCTTCTCCTTAGACTGTTTCATAGTAATGACCCCAACGTCGATCAAAGCTTGGATCTTGTCTTTAAGGGCATAGCATGACTTAGTTGGTGGTGAACCGCTCTGTGGAACGCGTAGTATTTTGGGTCATTAACCCTTTTGGCGTCCTCTTGATCTTGGATTGGAGGCAACTTGATCTTGTTGTTTTCTACGAGGTACTTGAAAATACCGGGGACTTCGTCTTCTTTAAATGAGTAAACCTTTAGGAACTTTGGTTCCACGGCCTTTTGCTTTTGGGGCTGTTGTTGCCAACGTGGCTGTTGAGGCGCCTTCTACTGCTGTTGTTGCGGTTGTGGTTGCGCTTGTAGCTCAAACGTTTGGTTTACGTCGACTGCGTTCGCTTGTGCTTTCCCTTTACCCCTGGGGACAAAATTCTGCTGCGGGGCATTAGTCGATGTTTGACCCCTTTCAACCTTCTTCCTTTTGAGGAAGCGTTCGACTCGTTCTCCTTGGACCTTTAAATCCTTCCAAGTCTTGGA
This sequence comes from Asparagus kiusianus, assembly GCA_022839385.1. Lineage (NCBI taxonomy): Eukaryota > Viridiplantae > Streptophyta > Magnoliopsida > Asparagales > Asparagaceae > Asparagus > Asparagus kiusianus. The sequence goes on from BQKN01000968.1 coordinate 284,405, forward strand.
TGGCGCCATTCCCATGGCTTCAAGGATATCCAGAGAAAGATTGTTATGGCAGGTTTCCAGGATGAAGTCCTCGCTAACCGGATCTCTATAATTCATAGCTTTGTTCCGTAATTGTTTGACGAAACTTTCGACCAACTCTCCGTCCTTCTGCTTCTCATCGAATAACATTCTGATTGAAATCTTGGTGTCATCATCGAAGAAATTTGTGAGGAACATATCTTCCATATTGTCCCAACTGCTGGTACTTCCCAGCTTAAGACGCCGATACCAATCGAAAGCTGCTCCGCGAAGAGTTCCGACGAATGACCGTACCATCAAGGGATCATTTCTGGAGATTATTCCCAAATGAGATTTGAAATATATTAAGTACTGAGTGGGGGAACCCTTCCTGTAAAACGGCATGAAGTTGATCAAATTAAACTTTGTCGGGTACGAGATTGATTCCCACTCTCTTAGGTAAGGACAGGGTATTTCAGACTTCTTTACTTCTTGAACGCTTATCAACGCATTGATTTTTCTCTCCAAGTCCCTCATCTTCTTATCCTCACTCGTATCTTTCTTCGAGCAATTCTGGGGAGAAGTGACGTGGTCTTCCTTTGTATTGTTATCATCTGAGGGGCCACCCTCGGTATTGTTGTTAACAGGAGGGGGATCCATGTTGGTATTCTCGTCCGCCTCCCTGTCACTATCAACTTGGTTAGGATTATTGCGATGGCTGGACTCTCCCTGCTGATTTGCCAGCGTCGCAATCTATTAACTATGCATATCCCTCATCTCCTGCATGGCCATTTTCATTTCGAATTTAAAATTCTTTTTCTGCTTGGCTAAAGATTCCTCGAGAATTTTAGCTATTTGCCCGGCATTAATCATGAATGATTCATAAGATTGCCCTGCACTGGATGCCGTATCGTCAGAAGCCAACGCAGAGCAAGCATCTGACGTTTCATCGTCGGAGGACCGTGACCTCCTGGGTGTAGGTCTGATAGTTCCAGACCATAGCCAAGTCATGCGCTGAGATACTTCTATAAAAGGCTCAGGATTGAAGCGTCTCGAGGACTTTCCTTTGTCGAACATGTTGATAGTTACTCAAGGGAACTCGTCACCTAAACCGGTTGGCCTTCTTCTACGAAAACTCTTGGTATTTGGTTCAGATGTTTCAGTAGAGATTCGTCAAAATACTGAGACCCTCCAGGGAGCAGTCTTGTGGTAGCTGTATTCTGACAATACTGCCTTGATGATTTTCACACACGGACAACGAGAGTTCGTCTCTCGGATATTTCTCTTCCGAGACTTGTTCGTATTTGTCGTCTGATAGTATAACTCATTAGTCTGATGACTGGAGCAACCTATCGTGTAGGGGCATGGCTTCCCATGTATAATGTCTTCATCAGACAAACATGTTTCCTTCTGGGGATATGACGCTTCATTAGCGTCTCCAAGAGTCTCTCGTTCAGATTTACACCTTCGTGAGCGTGAAACTCTAACGGGCTCTTGTACTTCGACTCGCAATCCAATGCGGTCGGTCATAAGAGCTTTCCCTTTATTATTATTGGGGGAATTAGTAGGACCCCCAGCGTGAATGGTTGTTTGGAAACCTTTTAACGGTCCCAATCGCTCCTTAATAGGTGCTTTACCTCGATCTTCGGGGAGAGGACCAAGATGGTCTTTCAGAGAAACTCTGAATTTGGTGAGGTCCACACTACCAAGGGGAGTGGGATCCGGAGTTGATGAAGGTCAAAGGATAACTTCGTCTACTTTTGCCTTAGGCCCTTGTTTGACCTTTGGCATCCAAACCCATTTCTGCTTGGGTAATTTTTTAACCACTTCTTTCTTCTGCATTTTCCGTGCTTCTTGCACAAGGATTCGGGCTTGCGCCAGCAATGTGTGGCACTTCTGGATTCGCTCCTCAAGGGTAGAGCGGGTCCTCTTGACGCGGACCCATTCTTTCTTCTCTGCTTTAGAGGAGGGACCGCTCGATCGTCGTTGTTGTTCTTGGCGCTGTCTAGATTTCAGATCCACATTATAGCGGATTCCATCCATTAGCTCCAAAGCCTTAGCAAGTTAACGCGCAAGACGTTGACGCCGTCTTTGGCATGCCCTCTTTGACAATGTTGGCGCAGCTTCAACAACTGACTCTTTGGTCAAGGAGGAGTTTGGATCTGCTGATCTAACTTCGTCGGATGTTGGCGACACATCGCAACTTACAACTGCTACAGCGGCGCGCGGAGATCACCTTCTCTGGTCTTCGTGTCGAAAGACCATCGAACTTTTTTGGATCTGCGAGGAGAGGAAGATCTGGAGGAGGACAAGTATTCCTCAAACTTCTGCTGGTCGAACTCATATTCAACCTCTTCATTTACCAGGATCTTGATCGCTGATTGCATCACGATAGCTTTGGCAGCGAAGATGTTAGCTCCCACTATGGTCGCCAGCTTGTTTGAGGAAAAAGTTGATGATTTCATTGATGTATTCATTATAACTTCAAATGTTACAATGAAAAGAAAAAACGTTAGTATTTTTATAAGACCCTTACACAATGAAAACAAAAAAAAGTAAACTTTCATCAAACAGCATAACGGACGTTTATCCTCCGCTGCTTACGTGGGATCTTGGCCGGTGACGGGGACGTTGATATTCATGGACTACCAAGCGATCAGATTGGATCCGGAGCTTCATTGATTCGCGAAGGAATCAAGAAACCGAAGCAATTATCTCAGTAATAATGAGATAATCATTCTTCTCTAGATCACCGCAACAAGACAATCTCAAAGATAAGAAACGGGAACTATAGATCTAACGAACTCTTCTTCTTCGTGTTAAAGAACTCACTCCGATCTCATCCTCTCTTCTGAAATTCATGCTCCTTCAGTCTTCAGTTCAGCAGGGCTTCGCCAACACTCGAGAATTCCAGATCTGAAAAAATGAAGGTCCTGGGGCTGTATTTATAAGCTTAGGGACCCCTATTTTCGGATAAGAACGATCGATTTGATCTTATCTTCAGTTGTAATTACTTAACCACATTATTAGATGATATCAGATCAATTGAAACAAATCTAGATGGTTAACGATCGAAAAATAGCTTTAATCTGCCAAAAACAACATTTCGGGTATGCGGCACCAGTGGGTGTCTCGGCCAAGCCTTGGCCGAGACACTCATTGGTGTCTCGCCGAGGCTTGGCGCGTTATTCTGTGTGTTGTGTCCGTTTCCATCGCAACTTCATCGTCCGATCTCAAAATTATGCGGTTCAAGATGCGTTGGAAAGCTAACAAGGAGATCTACAAGTTCCCATAGTTAAATCACATGTGAAGTAAACAAGACACGAGGGATGCTTCGTCTTTCCATTATTCCAAAATTCTGTTGCTTCGCATGGTCAGTCGACTCACTTCATGTGTTTGTCATTGTTAAATGAGCTTTTGTGACTCGAATAGCAACATTCATCATCTTCTCTCTGCCTCGAACCGTGTGCGGGGACTTATGGGCAAATTTTGATGCATACAGTAAATTGTTTGTTAAACATCATAAAAACAAAGAGGCCAACAAATTTGACCCCTTCGGTTGAGTTGAGCTCTTCAGGCGAGCTCCATGAAGTGCGGGTGAGCTCAAGCCTATAGGCAAGCTGAAGTCTGCAGGTGAGCTCCAGATATCGACAGGCGAGCTTTATGTCAAGCGAGCTTCGTGCTTGCAGGCGAGCTCTATACTTGTCAGCTAAGGTGGCGTGGGCACGTCAGATTGCATTAAATGTGATCTGAAGGGTTGGTCTCATCTTCACGCGCTCGATTTGAGCTGTGGATTTGGTGGCGCCTTTGATCTAGGCCATCGTTTCAACGAGAGATCGTGGCCTCTGAGTTGAACCGCCTGAATCTTGGTCGTTTGCTTGAATTCCGAACGTCCCACCGCTTGGAATTTGAATCTGAGTCGTTCGATTCAATATCTTATGCATACATTTTCTTGCTTTTTTTTCTCTGTTGACTAACATTTAGCATTTTTAGCAAACCCTCAGTTATCAATGAATTTGGTTTGCCTTTACCAATTATCGTTTGGATTGGGCTAGCCATACTATTCTCCTCAGTATGATGAGTTATCGAGAAGTTTCTTTTAGGCTTAATGCTAAAATCTCTTCTCTACCCTTAGCTGTTCGAGGCGTTGGGTTAGGTTAATTACAATAATTAAGTCGTAATTAGGTTAGGTCATGTCGTTTGATGGAACAACTTAGCCCAAGAATGGGTAGTCACTTACGTAAATGACCGGGAGAGGGTCCGAATAATGACTCATCGCTTGATAGGTCGTCATTCGGGAATAAGGAGTCGATAGGGCACATCGCTTGGTAGGCCGTTATCGATGAACAATGTCATTTGCGTGAATAATAGTGTTGGGATAATCAATACGTTCAGGGACGTATGAGTGTGACGACTGATTAGAATGGTAGCATATCACATGGTAGGCTACTATCATCGATTGTTCCAAAAATATTAGAAGACTCTGAATAAATCAAGTCGTTCAGGGATGTATGAGTGTGACGACTAATTAGAATAGTAGCACATCACATGGTAGGCTATTATAATTGATTGTTCTAAAAATATTAGAACGCTCGAAATGGATCAAGTCGTTCAGGGACGTATGCGTGTGACGATTGATTAAAATAGTAGCACATCGCATGGTAGGCTACTATCAACAATTGTTTTAAAAATATTAGAATGCTCGGAATGGATCAAGTCGTTCAGGGACGTACGAGTATGATGACTGACCAGAATAGTAGTACATCGCATGGTAGGTTACTACTTATCTGACAATGTCATTTGCGCGAATGATGGTATTGACTATTAGAGATAATCGTTAACGTGATAGGGATTTGTGGACCTACCATCCTATTGAAGAGGATTAGTAACGGAATTTTGGAGAAATTAGTTACCAGAGGTAAGTGTTAACATGATAACTTTGAGTGGGCATGTCGTCCTATTGAAGAGAATCGACGGGGGGATTTGGAGGGATTAGTTATCAGAGGTAACTGTTAACATGATAACTTTTTGTGAACCCACCATCCTGTTGATGAGGATTGGTGGGAGATCGTCAGAGGTGTAGTGTTAACGTGACAACCTTGTGTGGGTTGAAGAAAGACTAGGGGTAGTATTTCTTTAGAAATTTACCGTTAATAGGCATCATGATCTTATCACCGTTCGGTTGGACGAGGCGATAGGCTCCATTCGAATAGACCGTCTCTATTATGAATGGTTCTTCCCACATGTGTTGGAATTTTCCTTTCTTTTTGGAGTTGAGTATCATTGGCCGTCGAACAGCAAGGACCAACTCTCCTTCCTTGAAAGATCTGTGTTTGACTTTCTTGTCAAAAGCCTTGGATATCCACGTTTGATAGAACTCGATGTGTTATTGAGCCTCAAGCCGCTTTTCGTCTAACACCTCAAGTTCTGCGACACGTTGTTGATGACTTTCTTCAGTGGTCATCCCCAACGCAAGTGCGATGCGTAGGGATGTAATCTAAATGGGGTAGTACAACCTCACAACCGTATACTAATGAATAGGGTGTGGTGTCGGTCGGTGTGCGAACCAACATGTGATACGTCCACAAGCTTTCACCGAGCTTTTCATCCTAATCGTGCTTACTAGCGGCCGTCAGCTTGGTTAGGATATTAACGATCGTCTTGTTGAAAACTTTGGCTAATTCGTTTGTTGATGGATTGTACACCGTAGATGCCAGGTTTTGTATTCTGAACTTTTCATAGAACCGGGTGAATGCATGACTAACAAATTATGATCCGTTATCATGAATGATATGTCTTGGGACGCTATATCAGTAGACAATGTAATGTTAGATGAACTTGATCACATCACTGGCCTTGACTTCCTTCAAGGGAACGGTTTCGGCCCATTTAGAGAAGTAGTCGGTTATCGCAAGGATGAAGTGATGACCTTTTGTTGATGGCGGAGATATTGGTCGGATGACATCCATTCCCTATGCTTCGAATGGCCATGAAGTCGCAGTCGGGTGCAGGTCTTCGAGCTGTCGGTGTATGCAATTGGCATGGATTTGACACGCATGACAACGCTTAGCATAAGGAATCGCGTCGTTGATCATCCTGGGCTAATATTAGCCCATTCTTCGTAATCGATCCCAAAGCATGCGTCCGGGTTGATGAGCTCTGCAGGTACCATCATGGGTGGTGCGGCATAAACATGTACCAAAAATGTTGCAAGTGCATAACCGTGTCAAGTTATAGTATAAAGATATCGATCCCACGAGGAATGTGTTTTGTAGGAGAAAATATAAAATTGGTTCTTATGTTGTGTACGTGACAATTAGGAGTGATGAGTGAATGTGATTGTGGAGAGATTGAGAGAGTGAAAATGGTGTGTAAATAGGCGCAAAATGTAAGTGAGCTTGGATGTGACAAAGAATGAATGTGATCAATAAGGCAAGAAGGAAAAATCAAGAAACAAA
>BQKN01000968.1:290869-302172 GCA_022839385.1 Asparagus kiusianus
GAATCAAACAAAATAAAAATAAACAAAAAGAATAACTAAACCCAAGAGGGTTCTAGCCTCAAGGTGAATAGTACAAAAAATTAAAATCTAACTACAAAATAAATTACAAAATCTAAACTATAAAATAAATTGTAAGAATTAAATGGAAGAAAATAAATCTATTCTATAAGCATGAATTAAATCTAATCTATAAGCATGAAATAAATCTAAGGCAAGAGGGTTCTAGCCTCTTGGCTATTTAACAAGAAAATAAAATTTAACTATAAGCATAGAAATAAATCTAAACTAATAAGCAATAAAAAAGAAATAAAAGAGAAAAAGAAAAGAAATGCAAACCTCTAAATAATTCTTCATCTCCATCTTCATCATTCAACAAAGAGAAGAAATATTTAAAGTGGTGAAAAAAATTATTATTATTAATTGTAACAAAAAGTTACAAATTTGGAAGGCCTTCTCAATTAAGAGTAGCCCTCCTCTCCAAAAAGAGTTACAAAAATTTCCACACCTCTAACCCCTCACTTTCTACCCCTATTTATAGTAAACATCAGTGAATGAGAGCCCTTAGATCGAAATCTTATCCAAAAACCATGAATTTCAGCCTTAGATTCGTAACAGAATGACGATGGCATCGATACCAGCATCGATGCGGGCATCGATGCCCAGTATGCTGCAATTGTTGTCCGAAGTTTCATCTTGTGTTTGTTCTTGGGCTTGGGCCGTGGACATTTTCTTGGCATTTTGGGCTTATACTTCATTAAATATTGAAAGAATTTATTTGGCTTCATGGGCTTCATTTCTTCATGGCTTGATTCTTTTGCTTTTGGCTTCAACTCTAAAATCATTTTCCTCTTTGAACTTTTGCTGATGTTTTTCATTAATTCGTGGGCTTTATTGAGAGAAGGGATTTTTGAGATTTATTCTTCATTAACCTGCAATTAAAAATAAAAACAATTATTAGTGGTATATTTATTCATATAAAATAGATAATGAGGGTATCATATTGTAATAAAATGTGATTATCAAATACCCACACACCTAAACTTTTGCTAGTCCTCTAGCAAAGAAAGAAAACTGAAAAAAAACCTAACTCACTTTCGCAGGAATCGCGGTTGTATTTAGCGCATACAACAAGCCTTTAAACCCCTAGGTTACCCTAGTGGACGAGTTGTAGTCTCGTGAGGGTTTGTAGTGAATATACCCACAAAATTCGGTCAACTTGCCAAATTAAAGAAGTTAGTAAATAACTAAATTTAGTTGATAATTGAAGCTAGCTATTACTCAAGAAAACATTTTTATATATAACTCTAAGGTATATTTCCTAGAAAATCTTCTCATTATAGCAATACAAAACCAAGCCAAACTTAGAAATTTAATTTAAAAGTTTGAAAAGAACATGTTAACTCTTTGTTTAAAATAATATTCAAGTTGCTTGATCTAAAATATTTTCTAAGACCATATATACAAATATAACTATATATAAAACATTTATTAGTATTTTTATTTTTATTTTTTATATTATTATTATTTTTTACTCTTTCTTCCTTGGTGATTTTTTTCTACTTTAACGGGCTTTCTAAACGACCATTTAACGAGTTTTGGGCCAATGGATCCCAACCCAATTGGGCATAGGTCATTAAGTATGGAAATACTCCTTGGGCTTAATTACTCGATCAGCTTAGGCTTTATAAGATAGAATCACATTGAATTTAAGAGTTTTTTTTTGTGCCCATTTTTCGCACTCTTCTTTTTATAATTTTTTTATATGTATATGTGTATATATTCTGAAAAATATGTAAGTCAAGCCACTTTGAAAAATTATTTTTAACTCTAAGTTAAGCATGCATTCCATTATTTTAAATAAAATCTAAGTTAAGGCTTAAGTAAAGTATACTACTTTAAAAATCATTTCTTAAGAACTTTATTTAGAGTTATCATAAAAGGTGAACTTGAGTAAATAACAGATTAGAAAATTTAAAATTTATCAAATAAATCAATTATTACATAACTCTATCAATTTGGCAAGTGACGATATTTTTATAATTTTTTAGAAAAGGAAAAAAATAACAAAAATGCAACAAAAAATATAAAACAAAGAGAAAAATTAACTAATTCCCACCCCCACACCTAAATTTTGCATTGTCCTCAATGCAAACTCTATGATGCACAAAGTAAAACATATAAGAAGTAAAGTACTTACATTTGATCAGCTGATAAAAATCTGCAATTACCTTTGGTCTGTGGAGGATAGAATCAAAAATTTATTATTCTCTTCTTCTTCTTTTTTTCTTTCTTTTTTTCTCTTTTTTTTCTTTTTTTCTTTTTTTTCAACTGAATAAGAAACTCTCGAATGAGAGAAGAATAAATTCTTTTTATTATTCTAAAATAAATAAAACAAATAATGTAGAATAAGGTGTTCAACACGAAGAGCTCGTATTCTACATTGAATCCTACCTTATCGTTGAAAATTCTTCCCTGGATTTTAAATAAATTCAAAATGATGTAATCAATAATGTGAAATTCTAAGCATTTTGGGGTGTTCAATAATTCTTGCAACAAAGTAAGGTAGGTATTATTGGTGTCATGCATTTTGTATTTCTTAATGAACTCAGACTCTTGTACTGTAAAGTTTTGTTTTCTAACAACAAATCCTTCTGTAGAGTTCTGAAAATTTGGTTGTTGATTATTTTCCAAGAATCTAAGTTCATCAAGAAAGAGTTATTCAAAATGTAATTCAAAGCAGCAAATGTTTAACATGGTTTTATTATTCTCAAGGACCTGATCTGCTTCTTCTAAAAACTCTAACTCTTCATCAAAAATTTCCTCAAAACTCAAATCAGACTCTTCTTCTTCTTCTTCTTCTTCTTCTTCTTCTTCTTCTGATCTTTCCTGAATATAATTTATTTCTAGAGGCTGATTATTTGGCTGGTCTCCTGGATTAAAAATGTTGAGATCAGCAGTCAAATTCCCAAAGGACAGCTTCATTTGACCAGTTCTACAGTTGATGAGAGCATTAGAAGTGGCTAAGAAAGGTCGTCCTAAGATGACAGGTGTCTGTCCTTTGGGATTGGAAACAGGCTGTGTTTCCAAGACTACAAAATCTACTGGAAAAATAAAATCTCCAACCTTAATCAGAACATCCTCTAACTCACCCATAGGGACCTTAACAGATCTATCAGCCAACTGTAAGGTGCATTTGGTTGGGTTCAGTACACCTAGACCCAATTGCTGGTAGACTAAATATGGAAGCAAATTGACACTGACCCCTAAGTCTAAAAGTGCCTTATCAATGTGAGTATTACCAATGATACATGAAATGATGGGGGAACCTGGATCTTTACGTTTCAAAGGTATGGGATTTGATAGCATTTCACTGATATTGGCGGCTAAAAATACTTTCTTTGGGGCATTTATTCTCCTCTTCTTAGTGCATAATTCTTTTAAAAATTTAGCATAAGATGGAATTTGTTCAATTACATCTAAGAGAGGAATATTGACCTTAACCTGCTTGAATGTTTCTAGGATCTTCTCCTCTTGAGGGGAGTGTTTCCTAAGCCTGAGTCTATCTGGAAAAGGCGCAACTGGTCTAAACCTATCAAAAGCAGGCTCAGGTTCCGGTTCAGGTTCTTGATCATCTGAGGAGGGTGATTGTTGAATAAGTTCATCAGAAGGAGAAGGAGAAGGAATTTGTACTGGATCAAAAGTTTGACTTGGAGGAGTTCTCACTTGATTATCGACCTGTCTACCTGACCGAAATGAATGGATTGCATTCACTTGAGCTTCATAGGATGAACTGCATCCTGTGTCCTTAGGATTGACCACGGGTTGACTCGAAAATTTTCCTTTCTCTCTTCCGCTCATGGCACTAGCTAGTTGACCAAGCTGGGATTCTAATCTAGCTATAGCTTGAGTGTTGGAGTTGAGCATTTGTCCGGTTGATTGCATAAAGGAATTCAGAGTGCTGGACGTTTGAGTCAACATATTCGTGGTTTGAGTGGAGGCCTTAATTATGGTTTTCAAACCCCTTTCCAAGACATTGAGACGTTTATCCTGATCTGGATTGTGAGGGGTCAGAATTACAACTTGATGAAGAGGAGACTAATTTTGATATGGCAGATTGGGTTGTTGATATTGTGGATGAGAATTGAGAGGAACTATGTTTCCCCTAGGAAAATGTTGGGTTGAAGCGGGTGTAAAGTTTTGAGTTCCGGGAGAATTTCCTTGATTCCATGCAATGTTAGGATGATTTCTCCAACCTGGATTGTAGGTTGGAGAGAATGGATCATTTACAGAGCGCTGGAATGCAGCGTTGACCTGTCCTAATGGCTGATTATTTCCTAAGAGAGGACATTCTTCTGAAATATGAGATGGTGACAGACAGTTGTGATATCCTGAGGCTGAAACTTGATTGATTTGAGCCGGGGCTCTTTCCTTGATTTCTAAAGCTTCTAACCTATGCATGATTGTGGCCATCCTAGCTTCAGATGTAATGTTCGACACTAAGGAAATACCACTGGATTTGGGTTGGGGAACTGATGACACTCGGTCATCACAGTGTTCCCATTGTATGGTTTTTTCAGAAAGACTCTCTAAAAACTCCCAAACTTCATCAGCGTTTTTCCTTATGAAATCCCCATGGCACATTGATTCTAAGGAAGTTTTTGCAGAATAATTTAATCCTTCATAAATTATTTGGCACTATCGCCATTTTTCTAAACCGTGATGAGGACATTGGATGAGAAAATCTTTAAATCGGTCAAAATACTTCCAAAAAGGTTCTCCCGAGACAATTTTAAAATTGATGATACTGCTTCTTAGCTTCACCGTTTTATGGATGGGAAAAAATTTCTTAAGAAAAACGGTGATAAATTCCTCCCACGTAGTGATGGAATTTACGGCTAAGCTATACAACCATTTTTTTGCTTTGTCTTTGAGAGCAAATGGAATAAATCTGAGTTTGATCGCATCTTCTGTTAATTCTCTCATTTTAATCATAATACACACTTCCTCAAATTCTAAGATAAAAATATATGCATCTTCTGTTTCATTTCCAAGGAATTTGGGAAGCATGTTTATATAATGCGGTCTAAGCTCAAAATTTATTCCATTTGTTTCGGGGAGCCTAATGCAAGAGGGGATTGCATTCCTAATGGGATAGCACATATCATGAAGAATGGGTGGATTAGGATGCTCCATTTCTATGATTGGTTCAAAGCGAATTAATCGACGTGTATTATCCCTAATCCACTGTTACATACACCAAAATATTTCTTTTTATTATTTTTTTATAAAGGAAAAAATTAGTTTTTTTATGAGAAGAAAAGGATAAAGAAAAATCCTAACTAAAAAAATCAAAACAATCACTTTTCATTCACTCTAATTCTAGGGTTTAGCCTAACTCACTAGACCAGCTCCTAACCAAAAACTCCTACAGTGAAAAGATTAAAGTTTTACCCAGGTAGTTAGCCAGGTAAGGATAGTACTAGAGGGTGATCAAAGATCAATTAAGTACCTCTTTCTTTGCGGGGCGCTTTACGCAACCCCTAAACCTTGCCTTAGACACCAACTAATCTGAGAAAACTTAAACCGGTTCACTTAAGGATTTTTTATTCCTTATTGAGCTCGAATCCTTAGGGCCAACGTCTAATGAGTTTTATTAGGCTTGGGTAGTGTAGTGAGGAATTAGTGATTTTTGGGCTAAGGAAAGGGTGATGAAATCCCTCACCTTATCTTGATTATGGGGTTTTGCCCTTAAAAATATTTTTAAGTGTGTGCCAAATCAAGATGCTCAAATCACTTAGTGAATTCCTACACTATATGAAATGTAACCCTAAAAATTAAAAGCGACTAAAAAGGATGATAAAAAGAAAATCTTTATATTTTTATTAGGGTTAACAATCAAACAACTATGAGAAGGGGGAACATGGTTTGAGTTTATTAGCTTATTAGTTAATATCCAAGTGAAAGATGGATTTTATTATGGTCAACAAAAATAATTTTTTTAAAATCCTAATTGTCTCTAATTATGAAGCTAACTAAAAAGGGTGGAATTGAAAATGCTAGAAAGAAAACTTACCCGAAAGCAAATTTCCAAATCCTTGTTCTTCAATCCGCGTTCTTCAAGCTCCAAGCGTTTCCTTCACAATAAACACACAAGTTAAAGAACCAAAATAATTAAAACCTACTTAAGCACCTTCCCCGACAACGGCGCCAAAAACTTGGTGCGGCATAAACATGTACCAAAAATGTTGCAAGTGCACAACCGTGTTAAGTTATAATATAAAGATATCGATCTCACGAGGAAGGTGTTTTGTAGGAGGAAATATAAAATTGGTTCTTATGTTGTGTGCGTGACAATTAGGAGTGATGAGTGAATGTGATTGTGAAGAGATTGAGAGAGTGAAAATGGTGTGTAAATAGGCGCAAAATGTAAGTGAGATTGGATGTGACAAAGAATGAATGTGATCAATAAGGCAAGAAGGAAAAATCAAGAAACAAATAAAAATCAAGAATGAAAAGAAATACAAGAAATTAAAGATGGTGGATTCAATTATAGATATGAGTAATCTAAAATTAAACCCACTTCTTAGAAAAGAGTGATTCCCTAGAGGGTTCTAGCCTAAAGGCGAATCAAACAAAATAAAAATAAACAAAAAAAAACTAAACCCAAGAGGGTTCTAGCCTCAAGGTGAATAGTACAAGAAATTAAAATCTAACTACAAAATAAATTGCAAAATCTAAACTATAAAATAAATTACAAGAATTAAATGCAAGAAAATAAATCTACTCTATAAGCATGAAATAAATCTAATCTATAAGCATGAAATAAATCTAAGACAAGAGGGTTCTAGCCTCTTGGCTATTTAACAAGAAAATAAAATCTAACTATAAGCATAGAAATAAATCTAAACTAATAAGCAATAAAAAGAAATAAAAGAGAAAAAGAAAAGAAATGCAAACCTCTAAATAATTCTTCATCTCCATCTTCATCATCCAACAAAGAAAAGAAATATTTAAAGTGGTAAAAAAAATTATTATTATTAATTGTAACAAAAAGTTACAAATTTGGAAGGCCTTCTCAATTAAGAGTAGCCCTCCTCTCCAAAAGAAGTTACAAAAATTTTCACATCTCTAACCCCTCACTCTCTACCCCTATTTATAGTAAACATCAGTGAATAAGAGCCCTTGGATCGAAATCTTATCCAAAAACCATGAATTTCAGCCTTAGATTCGTAACAGAATGACGATATGGCATCGATGCTGGCATCGATGCCCAGTATGCTGCAATTGATGTCCGAAGCTTCATCTTGTGTTTGTTCTTGGGCTTGGGCCGTGGACATTTTCTTGGCATTTTGGGCTTATACTTCATTAAATATTGAAAGAATTTATTTCATAGGCTTCATTTCTTCATGGCTTGATTCTTTTGCTTTTGGCTTCAACTCTAAAATCATTTTCCTCTTTGAACTTTTGCTGATGTTTTTCATTAATTCATGGGCTTTATTGAGAGAAGGGATTTTTGAGATTTATTCTTCATTAACCTGCATGTAAAGATAAAAACAATTATTAGTGGTATATTTATTCATATAAAATAGATAATGAGGGTATCATATTGTAATAAAATGTGATTATCATAGGCTTCCCGCAGGGCTTCTGTGCTTATGTTGTTGAGAGACACCGAAGCAACATGCCATCATATACCTTAGATACAATGCCTTTGTTGTTGAATCGTAGTAGAATTTTGGCGTGTGCCTGCGAACAGACTCTCGCTCTTTGACGTCTTCGAGGAGTATGTCATATAAGACATACTCAATGATTAGGAAACACCAATCTCTCGGTTCGAGTTGACCCATGCTTCTGATGAGTTACATTCACTTCCAGAGCATCATTTGGTCGAAAGAGTTGCCGACTTGCGACAGTAATATGTTGACTTGTTCCTAGCGGTTGGGCCAGGCTGGATGCCAACGATGCTAATTCATCCACATGCGTGTTCTTAGAGAGAAGCACGTGCTAAATACGAAAGCTTTCAAATGACTCGGCTAATTTGATGGCCGCTCTGTGACACGGGATCAAATGGTCATTCTTAACCTCGTATTCCACGGTCATATGTTTGTTGATGAGTTGAGAGTCATTGTATGCTTCGAGATGTCTTATCCCTAACTCCTTAGCTAAGTTGAGTCCAATGAGCAGGACATTATACTCGGCCACGTTGTTGCAACATGGCTCCATTAAAGAGAAAGCCCAAGGTAATATATGGTTTTGTGAAGAAACCAAGACTACGCCCACTCCCGCGATGATAGACTCGCTTGTGCCTACGCGAGATGTGTCGTCAAAGAATAACTACCAAATTTCTTCCTACAAAGTTGCATTGACCTTGTGGGTTTCATCCGGCATATCTTCGAATAGATTGGTTTTCGAATCTAGCAGATGACTAGCCATAAGATCGCAGATTACTTGCCCTTTGATGGACTTCTGCGGCATGAAGTGAATGTCATATTAGGACAGCAAGAGTGCCCATATTGCCAATCACCAATTTAAATACCCCGGGCTATGTCATGCATCCGTCTAGTCCCCTCAATTCTTTAAGATTTCTAGGAGGCTGAAGCTCTTGAATAGCTTGCACTTTGTCAGGGTCTATGTGAATTCCCTTCGTCATGACGATGAATCCGAGGTATTTGCCGCTCGACATTCTCAAAAATGACTTCGTAGGATTCATATTTAATTGATGAGATTACATGAGTTCGAAAATCACTCTCAGGTCTTGAAGGTGATCATCTCTATTGCAACTCTTCACGACCAAGTCATCTGCGTAGCATTCGACTGTCTTTCGTAGATGATATCAAAAAATTATGCTCATGGCACATTGGCAAGTAGCGCCTACATTTTTGAGTCCGAAGGGCATAACTGTGTAATAATATATTCTCGTCAGTGTTCTGAATGAAGTGTGCTTCTCATCTTTAGGGTACATTTTGATTTGATTATACCTCGAGAATCCGTCCATGAAAGACATCCTTTCAAACCCGCACGTATTGTCGATAATGACATCCGTAATGGGTAAAGGAAATTCATCCTTCGGACATGCGGTATTGAGGTCTCTGAAGTCAATGCAGATACGGATCTTGTCGTTCTTCTTCAGGACCGGAACAATGTTAGCTACCCAATCGGGGTGTTGTTCCTCTCTGATGAAGCCTGACTCGATCAGCTTCTTCACTTTAGCTTCGGTCGCTTCTATGATTTGCGGACGAAACCGTCTTTGCTGTTGTTTGATAGATTTGGCATCCAAATTGATATTGAGACGATGCATAGCTACTTAAGGATTAAGGCCGGGCATGTCCTCGTAATTCCAAGCGAAGACATCAGTATATTCCCAGATGAGGGATATAAGGTCTTCCTTCTCCTGGGGAGGTAAGCTGTCACTTATAAATATGGTCTTGGGGTTAGCCTCATCCCCCATATTTACTTGGAACACTTTGTCCTCGGTGGGTGGTTCGCATTGTTCAAACCGACCACGCCATTGGGCACTGATGTGACGATCCTATGCTTCGTCGTAAAGTGGGATATGGTCGTCCCCATCAATTTCGGTAGGATCAGCTATAACCATACTGATTGTGAGGTCCTTGAGCAAATTTCCCACGCTAACATCTGAATCCCACATCGATGATGTTGATGATGAATCTCTGGAATGAGTTCTCTCGGATTCTTCGCTGAAATCACAATATAACTCCGATGAAGAGGAGACGTAGCCCAACCCTCTTCGAGTTTTGTCGTAGTAATTGTTGGGCTCTCCTTCGGCATGTAGGCAGGTCAGACAAGCGTCTTTCGCCCTTTGTCGTAATTTAAACCCTCCTTGTGGGCGAAACAATAACCTATGTTCTCCATCATATGCTTTGCTGCTTGATCGTAGTGTGAGAACTGGGGGACGAGTTCGTCTCTTTTCGACTCGTCCCACAATGTACGCATAGGTTGATCTATCCTTCCAAAGATAATATCTTTTTGATAATTATCTTGGGCTAGTACAACAAAGATTGCTTGCGAAGACTTGATCGTTTGTTTGTTTGTGACAAACGACGAGTGCACATGCAAGTGCAAAGAAGAGTTATTATATAACTATGCAATTAGATTGTTAGACTCATCCTTACTAGACTCCTAACTAGACGATAAGTAAGCAAAGTTGAAATCCTCATTGATAGCTAATTCATTTGCTTCGTTATCGTCGGCTACATCGAGGCCTTCATAGCCAATTACAATGGGTTCAATATCGTTCAAGACAAGACCCTCATTGTATTCTGACTCAGTATCGGCCCCATTGCCTCTACCAGGTTCCTCGACCGCTGGTTCGTCCCCCGATTCAAAGTCCTGATAAAGTAAAGAGTCGGTGAAGTAGTTTTTAACCCCTTTGAAGGGTCACTTTTCGGCAAACACCATCTTTATTTGATCATAGTCATCCATATATTTCATGCACTGATGTCGTATGGATGGGACTATTCGGTTGTTATGGATCCATGGCCGACCCAATAACATATTGTAGGAAGGATCTGCATCCATAACGTAGCAGGTCACTTCTGTCTTCATATCACCTAGCCGGCATTTGAGGCGAATCTTCCCTAACGGTTGGGTTCCGATGGCGTTAAAGTCAAAGATGGTAGTAGTCGTTGCAGACAACCATTTTTGAGGTACCCCCAAGTGCTTGATGAGTTTTAGGGGGACAATGCTCAGTGTAGACCCGAGATCCACTTGGATCCTGTCTACCTTAGAGGAACCAACATACCCTGTGAAGTACAAGGGTCGGTCGTGAGATGTACTCTTGATGAGCATGTCCTCAAGAGTGAAGGTAATGCATGGAACTGGCTGTTTGGATATCTGGTAGCATTACGGGCATCCCTTTTTTGATTCCTCTTCCAGAGTAGGCGAGAACTGTGTGGCAAAAGCCTCAGAATCAGCTAGCGCCTCTCATAGAGCTTCTTGGGTAAACCTGGATAGGCGCAGGAGTTCGTATAAGATAATCCTAGCTAGAATGTTCTTTAGCTGCACGATTACGTTGAACTAAAAGGGTTGACTACTTGAACTTGGATTGTCGGGATTCGGTCGGACTGCTGGTAATGGCCCTACGATGGTCTTGCTAGATTTTCTACCATAGTTCTTAGCAAAGTCCTTTCCTGCTCAGGTAGTCAATGTGTCTACCTCATTGTCTGAATCAGTATGGGTCACCATTCCTATCTTGTCTTCATCGGGAATTGCAGAAACAATATTATAAGGCTTAGCCTTACCTTGGACTTCTTTAAAGACTTAGAAATCCATTGCTTGTCATC